>JAAWWB010000118.1:0-23021 GCA_018804465.1 Populus tomentosa | reverse complement strand
ACCGAGGCAAAAGCGTTTCGCGCCGTTTTGCGGAGAAAGTCTGATGTGACATTTTAGAAGCATACATGGCTCAAGAGGGATCACCCAAATCGAAGCAACTGAATTTCGGCAACCGGGGCAAATCGAAATCCGATGCCGCGAACTCACCGGTCAAAGCGTCGCCGTTTGCGAGAAGTCTGATGTAGAACTAGAGAAGAACATTACGGCTCAGAGTGATCAAATCAACAACCGTCAATTCAAAGGCACTGAAATTTCGGCAACTGGGGAATCAAGTCGAATCCTCGAAACTACTCTCACCGTCAATGTGTGTCGCGTTTGCGGAAGAAGTCTGATGGTAGAACATATACGAAGCTTACATGCTCAAATAGAGGAAATCAACCGAAATTCAAAGCAATGAATTTCGGCGACTAAGGAGCATTTCGATTTTCGAAACTCCTGGGAAAACTCACATAGTCAATGTTTTCGCCTTCGGAAGAAGTCTGATGTAGAAAAAGTAGCAAAAGCATACATGCTCAAGAGGGATCACCCGAAATTCAAAGGCAACTGAATTTCGGCAACCGGGGCATCGAAGTCGGAATGCCGCGAAACTCACCGAGTCAAAGCGTTTCGCCGTTTGCGGAAGAAGTCTGATGTAGAAACAGTAGCAGAAGCATACATGCTCAAGGGGATCACCCGAAATTCAAAGGCAACTGAATTCGGCAACCGGAGGCATCGAAGTCGGAATGCCGCGAAACTCACCGAGGCAAAGCGTTTCGCCGTTTGCGGAAGAAGTCTGATGTAGAACAAGTAGCAGAAGCATACATGCTCAAGAGGGATCACCCGAAATTCAAAGGCAACTGAATTTCGTCAACCGGGGCATCGAAGTCGGAATGCCGCGAAACTCACCGAGGCAAAGCGTTTCGCCGTTTGCGGAAGAAGTCTGATGTAGAACAAGTAGCAGAAGCATACATGCTCAAGAGGGATCACCCGAAATTCAAAGGCAACTGAATTTCGGCAACCGGGGCATCGAATTCGGAATGCCGCGAAACTCACCGAGGCAAAGCGTTTCGCCGTTTGCGGAAGAGTCTGATGTAGAACAAGTAGCAGAAGCATACATGCTCAAGAGGGATCACCCGAAATTCAAAGGCAACTGAATTTCGGCAACCGGGGCATCGAAGTCGGAATGCCGCGAAACTCACCGAGGCAAAGCGTTTCGCCGTTTGCGGAAGAAGTCTATGTAGAACAAGTAGCAGAAGCATACATGCTCAAGAGGGATCACCCGAAATTCAAAGGCAACTGAATTTCGGCAACCGGGGCATCGAAGTCGGAATGCCGCGAAACTCACCGAGGCAAAGCGTTTCGCCGTTTGCGGAAGAAGTCTGTTGTAGAACAAGTAGCAGAAGCATACATGCTCAAGAGGGATCACCCGAAATTCAAAGGCAACTGAATTTCGGCAACCGGGGCATCGAAGTCGGAATGCCGCGAAACTCACCGAGGCAAAGCGTTTCGCCGTTTGCGGAAGAAGTCTGATGTAGAACAAGTAGCAGAAGCATACATGCTCAAGAGGGATCACCCGAAATTCAAAGGCAACTGAATTTCGGCAACCGGGGCATCGAAGTCGGAATGCCGCGAAACTCACCGAGGCAAAGCGTTTCGCCGTTTGCGGAAGAAGTCTATGTAGAACAAGTAGCAGAAGCATACATGCTCAAGAGGGATCACCCGAAATTCAAAGGCAACTGAATTTCGGCAACCGGGGCATCGAAGTCGGAATGCCGCGAAACTCACCGAGGCAAAGCGTTTCGCCGTTTGCGGAAGAAGTCTGATGTAGAACAAGTAGCAGAAGCATACAGGCTCAAGAGGGATTACCTGAAATTCAAAGGCAACTGAATTTCGGCAACGGGGGCATCGAAGTCGGAATGCCGCGAAACTCACCGAGGCAAAGCGTTTCGCCGTTTGCGGAAGAAGTCTGATGTAGAACAAGTAGCAGAAGCATACATGCTCAAGAGGGATCACCCGAAATTCAAAGGCAACTGAATTTCGGCAACCGGGGCATCGAAGTCGGAATGCCGCGAAACTCACCGAGGCAAAGCGTTTCGCCGTTTGCGGAAGAAGTCTGATGTAGAACAAGTAGCAGAAGCATACATGCTCAAGAGGGATCACCCGAAATTCAAAGTCCACTGAATTTCGGCAACCGGGGCATCGAAGTCGGAATGCCGCGAAACTCACCGAGGCAAAGCGTTTCGCCGTTTGCGGAAGAAGTCTTATGTAGAACAAGTAGCAGAAGCATACATGCTCAAGAGGGATCACCCGAAATTCAAAGGCAACTGAATTTTGGCAACCGGGGCATCGAAGTCGGAATGCCGCGAAACTCACCGAGGCAAAGCGTTTCGCCGTTTGCGGAAGAAGTCTGATGTAGAACAAGTAGCAGAAGCATACATGCTCAAGAGGGATCACCCGAAATTCAAAGGCAACTGAATTTCGGCAACCGGGGCATCGAATTCGGAATGCCGCGAAACTAATCGAGGCAAATCGTTTCGCCGTTTGCGGAAGAAGTCTGATGTAGAACAAGTAGCAGAAGCATACATGCTCAAGAGGGATCACCCGAAATTCAAAGGCAACTGAATTTCGTCAACCGGGGCATCGAAGTCGGAATGCCGCGAAACTCACCGAGGCAAAGCGTTTCGCCGTTTGCGGAAGAAGTCTGATGTAGAACAAGTAGCAGAAGCATACATGCTCAAGAGGGATCACCCGAAATTCAAAGGCAACTGAATTTCGGCAACCGGGGCATCGAAGTCGGAATGCCGCGAAACTCACCGAGGCAAAGCGTTTCGCCGTTTGCGGAAGAAGTCTGATGTAGAACAAGTAGCAGAAGCATACATGCTCAAGAGGGATCACCCGAAATTCAAAGTCAACTGAATTTCGGCAACCGGGGCATCGAAGTCGGAATGCCGCGAAACTCACCGAGGCAAAGCGTTTCGCCGTTTGCGGAAGAAGTCTGATGTAGAACAAGTAGCAGAAGCATACATGCTCAATAGGGATCACCCGAAATTCAAAGTCCACTGAATTTCGGCAACCGGGGCATCGAAGTCGGAATGCCGCGAAACTCACCGAGGCAAAGCGTTTCGCCGTATGCGGAAGAAGTGTTATGTAGAACAAGTAGCAGAAGCATACATGCTCAAGAGGGATCACCCGAAATTCAAAGGCAACTGAATTTTGTCAACCGGGGCATCGAAGTCAGAATGCCGCGAAACTCACCGAGGCAAGGCGTTTCGCCGTTTGCGAAAGAAGTCTGATGTAGAAAAAGTAGCAGAAGCATACATGCTTAAGAGGGATCACCCGAAATTCAAAGGCAACTGAATTTTGTCAACCGGGGCATCGAAGTCGGAATGCCGCGAAACTCACCGAGGCAAAGCGTTTCGCCGTTTGCGAAAGAAGTCTGATGTAGAAAAAGTAGCAGAAGCATACATGCTTAAGAGGGATCACCCGAAATTCAAAGGCAACTGAATTTTGTCAACCGGGGCATCGAAGTCGGAATGCCGCGAAACTCACCGAGGCAAAGCGTTTCGCCGTTTGCGGAAGAAGTCTGATGTAGAACAAGTAGCAGAAGCATACATGCTCAATAGGGATCACCCGAAATTCAAAGTCCACTGAATTTCGGCAACCGGGGCATCGAAGTCGGAATGCCGCGAAACTCACCGAGGCAAAGCGTTTCGCCGTATGCGGAAGAAGTGTTATGTAGAACAAGTAGCAGAAGCATACATGCTCAAGAGGGATCACCCGAAATTCAAAGGCAACTGAATTTCGTCAACCGGGGCATCGAAGTCGGAATGCCGCGAAACTCACCGAGGCAAAGCGTTTCGCCGTTTGCGGAAGAAGTCTGATGTAGAACAAGTAGCAGAAGCATATAGGCTGAAGAGGGTTGACCTGAAATTCAAAGGCAACTGAATTTCGGCAACGGGGGCATCGAAGTCAGAATGCCGCGAAACTCACCGAGGCAAAGCGTTTCGCCGTTTGTGGAAGAAGTGTGAAGTAGAACAAGTAGCAGAAGCATACATGCTCAAGAGGGATCACCCGAAATTCAAAGGCAACAGAAAATCGGCAACCGAGCATCGAAGTCGAAATGCCGCGAAACTCACCGAGGTAAATCCTTTCGCCGTTTGCGGAAGAAGTCTGGTGAAGAACAAGTAGCAGAAGCATACAGGCTCAAGAGGATTGACCTGAAATTCAAAGGCAACTAAATTTCGGCAACGGGGGCATCGAAGTTAGAATGCCGCGAAACTCACCGAGGCAAATCGTTTCGCCATTTGTGGAAGAAGTGTGAAGTAGAACAAGTAGCAGAAGCATAAATGCTCAAGAGGGATCACCCGAAATCCAAAGGCAACAGAAAATCGGCAACCGAGCATCGAAGTCGAAATGCGGCGAAACTCACCGAGGCAAATCATTTCGCCGTTTGCGGAAGAAGTCTGGTGTAGAAAAAGTAGCAGAAGCATACATGCTCAAGAGGGATCACCCGAAATTCAAAGGCAACTGAATTTCGGCAACCGGGGCATCGATGTCGGAATGCCGCGAAACTCACCGAGGCAAAGCGTTTCGCAATTTGCGGAAGAAGTCTGATGTAGAAAAAGTAGCTGAAGCATACAGGCTCAAGAGAGATCACCCGAAATTCAAAGGCAACTGAATTTCGGCAACCGGGGCATCGAAGTCGGAATGCCGCAAAACTCACCGAGTCAAAGCGTTTCGCCGTTTGCGGAAGAAGTCTGATGTAGAACAAGTAGCAGAAGCATACATGCTCAAGACGGATCACCCAAAATTCAAAGGCAAATGAATTTCGGCATCCGAGCATCGAAGTCAGAATGCTGCGACACTCACCGAGGCAAAGTGTTTCGCCGTTTGCGGAAAAGTCTGATGTAGAACAAATAGCAGAAGCATACATGCTCAAGAGGGATCACCCGAAATTCAAAGGCAACTGAACTTTGGCAACGGGGGCATCAAAATCGGAATGCCGCGAAACTCATCGAGGCAAAGCGTTTTGCCGTTTGCGGATGAAGTCTGATGTAGAACAAGTAGCAGAAGCATACATGCTCAAGAGGGATCACCCGAAATTGAAAGGCAACTGAATTTTGTCAACCGGGGCATCGAAGTCAGAATGCCGCGAAACTCACCGAGGCAAGGCGTTTCGCCGTTTGCGAAAGAAGTCTGATGTAGAAGAAGTAGCAGAAGCATACAAGCTCAAGAGGGATCACCCGAAATTCAAAGGCAACTGAATTTTGTCAACCGGGGCATCGAAGTCAGAATGCCGCGAAACTCACCGAGGCAAGGCGTTTCGCCGTTTGCGAAAGAAGTCTGATGTAGAACAAGTAGCAGAAGCATACAGGCTAAACAGGGATTACCAGAAATTCAAAGGCAACTGAATTTCGGCAACGGGGGCATCGAAGTGGGAATGCCGCGAAACTCACCGAGGCAAAGAGTTTCGCCGTTTGCGGAAGATGTATGATGTAGAACAAGTAGCAGAAGCATACATGCTCAAGAGGGATCACCCGAAATTCAAAGGCAACTGAATTTTGTCAACCGGGGCATCGACGTCGGAATGCCGCGAAACTCACCGAGGCAAAGCGTTTCGCCGTTTGCGGAAGAAGTCTGATGTAGAACAAGTAGCAGAAGCATATAGGCTGAAGAGGGTTGACCTGAAATTCAAAGGCAACTGAATTTCGGCAACGGGGGCATCGAAGTCAGAATGCCGCGAAACTCACCGAGGCAAATCGTTTCGCCGTTTGTGGAAGAAGTGTGAAGTAGAACAAGTAGCAGAAGCATACATGCTCAAGAGGGATCACCCGAAATTCAAAGGCAACAGAAAATCGGCAACCGAGCATCGAAGTCGAAATGCCGCGAAACTCACCGAGGTAAATCCTTTCGCCGTTTGCGGAAGAAGTCTGGTGAAGAACAAGTAGCAGAAGCATACAGGCTCAAGAGGATTGACCTGAAATTCAAAGGCAACTAAATTTCGGCAACGGGGGCATCGAAGTTAGAATGCCGCGAAACTCACCGAGGCAAATCGTTTCGCCATTTGTGGAAGAAGTGTGAAGTAGAACAAGTAGCAGAAGCATAAATGCTCAAGAGGGATCACCCGAAATCCAAAGGCAACAGAAAATCGGCAACCGAGCATCGAAGTCGAAATGCCGCGAAACTCACCGAGGTAAATCCTTTCGCCGTTTGCGGAAGAAGTCTGGTGAAGAACAAGTAGCAGAAGCATACAGGCTCAAGAGGATTGACCTGAAATTCAAAGGCAACTCAATTTCGGCAACGGGGGCATCGAAGTTAGAATGCCGCGAAACTCACCGAGGCAAATCGTTTCGCCATTTGTGGAAGAAGTGTGAAGTAGAACAAGTAGCAGAAGCATAAATGCTCAAGAGGGATCACCCGAAATCCAAAGGCAACAGAAAATCGGCAACCGAGCATCGAAGTCGAAATGCCGCGAAACTCACCGAGGTAAATCCTTTCGCCGTTTGCGGAAGAAGTCTGGTGAAGAACAAGTAGCAGAAGCATACAGGCTCAAGAGGATTGACCTGAAATTCAAAGGCAACTAAATTTCGGCAACGGGGGCATCGAAGTTAGAATGCCGCGAAACTCACCGAGGCAAATCGTTTCGCCATTTGTGGAAGAAGTGTGAAGTAGAACAAGTAGCAGAAGCATAAATGCTCAAGAGGGATCACCCGAAATCCAAAGGCAACAGAAAATCGGCAACCGAGCATCGAAGTCGAAATGCCGCGAAACTCACCGAGGCAAATCATTTCGCCGTTTGCGGAAGAAGTCTGGTGTAGAAAAAGTAGCAGAAGCATACATGCTCAAGAGGGATCACCCGAAATTCAAAGGCAACTGAATTTCGGCAACCGGGGCATCGATGTCGGAATGCCGCGAAACTCACCGAGGCAAAGCGTTTCGCAATTTGCGGAAGAAGTCTGATGTAGAAAAAGTAGCTGAAGCATACAGGCTCAAGAGAGATCACCCGAAATTCAAAGGCAACTGAATTTCGGCAACCGGGGCATCGAAGTCGGAATGCCGCAAAACTCACCGAGTCAAAGCGTTTCGCCGTTTGCGGAAGAAGTCTGATGTAGAACAAGTAGCAGAAGCATACATGCTCAAGACGGATCACCCAAAATTCAAAGGCAAATGAATTTCGGCATCCGAGCATCGAAGTCAGAATGCTGCGACACTCACCGAGGCAAAGTGTTTCGCCGTTTGCGGAAAAGTCTGATGTAGAACAAATAGCAGAAGCATACATGCTCAAGAGGGATCACCCGAAATTCAAAGGCAACTGAACTTTGGCAACGGGGGCATCAAAATCGGAATGCCGCGAAACTCATCGAGGCAAAGCGTTTCGCCGTTTGCGGATGAAGTCTGATGTAGAACAAGTAGCAGAAGCATACATGCTCAAGAGGGATCACCCGAAATTCAAAGGCAACTGAATTTTGTCAACCGGGGCATCGAAGTCAGAATGCCGCGAAACTCACCGAGGCAAGGCGTTTCGCCGTTTGCGAAAGAAGTCTGATGTAGAACAAGTAGCAGAAGCATACATGCTCAAGAGGGATCACCCGAAATTCAAAGGCAACTGAATTTTGTCAACCGGGGCATCGAAGTCAGAATGCCGCGAAACTCACCGAGGCAAGGCGTTTCGCCGTTTGCGAAAGAAGTCTGATGTAGAACAAGTAGCAGAAGCATACAGGCTAAACAGGGATTACCAGAAATTCAAAGGCAACTGAATTTCGGCAACGGGGGCATCGAAGTGGGAATGCCGCGAAACTCACCGAGGCAAAGAGTTTCGCCGTTTGCGGAAGATGTATGATGTAGAACAAGTAGCAGAAGCATACATGCTCAAGAGGGATCACCCGAAATTCAAAGGCAACTGAATTTCGTCAACCGGGGCATCGAAGTCGGAATGCCGCGAAACTCACCGAGGCAAAGCGTTTCGCCGTTTGCGGAAGAAGTCTGATGTAGAACAAGTAGCAGAAGCATACAGGCTCAAGAGGGTTGACCTGAAATTCAAAGGCAACTGAATTTCGGCAACGGGGGCATCGAAGTCAGAATGCCGCGAAACTCACCGAGGCAAATCGTTTCGCCGTTTGTGGAAGAAGTGTGAAGTAGAACAAGTAGCAGAAGCATACATGCTCAAGAGGGATCACCCGAAATTCAAAGGCAATAGAAAATCGGCAACCGAGCATCGAAGTCGAAATGCCGCGAAACTCACCGAGGTAAATCCTTTCGCCGTTTGCGGAAGAAGTCTGGTGAAGAACAAGTAGCAGAAGCATACAGGCTCAAGAGGATTGACCTGAAATTCAAAGGCAACTAAATTTCGGCAACGGGGGCATCGAAGTTAGAATGCCGCGAAACTCACCGAGGCAAATCGTTTCGCCATTTGTGGAAGAAGTGTGAAGTAGAACAAGTAGCAGAAGCATAAATGCTCAAGAGGGATCACCCGAAATCCAAAGGCAACAGAAAATCGGCAACCGAGCATCGAAGTCGAAATGCCGCGAAACTCACCGAGGCAAATCATTTCGCCGTTTGCGGAAGAAGTCTGGTGTAGAAAAAGTAGCAGAAGCATACATGCTCAAGAGGGATCACCCGAAATTCAAAGGCAACTGAATTTCGGCAACCGGGGCATCGATGTCGGAATGCCGCGAAACTCACCGAGGCAAAGCGTTTCGCAATTTGCGGAAGAAGTCTGATGTAGAAAAAGTAGCTGAAGCATACAGGCTCAAGAGAGATCACCCGAAATTCAAAGGCAACTGAATTTCGGCAACCGGGGCATCGAAGTCGGAATGCCGCAAAACTCACCGAGTCAAAGCGTTTCGCCGTTTGCGGAAGAAGTCTGATGTAGAACAAGTAGCAGAAGCATACATGCTCAAGACGGATCACCCAAAATTCAAAGGCAAATGAATTTCGGCATCCGAGCATCGAAGTCAGAATGCTGCGACACTCACCGAGGCAAAGTGTTTCGCCGTTTGCGGAAAAGTCTGATGTAGAACAAATAGCAGAAGCATACATGCTCAAGAGGGATCACCCGAAATTCAAAGGCAACTGAACTTTGGCAACGGGGGCATCAAAATCGGAATGCCGCGAAACTCATCGAGGCAAAGCGTTTTGCCGTTTGCGGATGAAGTCTGATGTAGAACAAGTAGCAGAAGCATACATGCTCAAGAGGGATCACCCGAAATTCAAAGGCAACTGAATTTTGTCAACCGGGGCATCGAAGTCAGAATGCCGCGAAACTCACCGAGGCAAGGCGTTTCGCCGTTTGCGAAAGAAGTCTGATGTAGAAGAAGTAGCAGAAGCATACAAGCTCAAGAGGGATCACCCGAAATTCAAAGGCAACTGAATTTTGTCAACCGGGGCATCGAAGTCAGAATGCCGCGAAACTCACCGAGGCAAGGCGTTTCGCCGTTTGCGAAAGAAGTCTGATGTAGAACAAGTAGCAGAAGCATACAGGCTAAACAGGGATTACCAGAAATTCAAAGGCAACTGAATTTCGGCAACGGGGGCATCGAAGTGGGAATGCCGCGAAACTCACCGAGGCAAAGAGTTTCGCCGTTTGCGGAAGATGTATGATGTAGAACAAGTAGCAGAAGCATACATGCTCAAGAGGGATCACCCGAAATTCAAAGGCAACTGAATTTTGTCAACCGGGGCATCGAAGTCGGAATGCCGCGAAACTCACCGAGGCAAAGCGTTTCGCCGTTTGCGGAAGAAGTCTGATGTAGAAGAAGTAGCAGAAGCATACAAGCTCAAGAGGGATCACCCGAAATTCAAAGGCAACTGAATTTCGGCAACCGGGGCATCGAAGTCGGAATGCCGCGAAACTCACCGAGGCAAAGCGTTTCGCCGTATGCGGAAGAAGTGTTATGTAGAACAAGTAGCAGAAGCATACATGCTCAAGAGGGATCACCCGAAATTCAAAGGCAACTGAATTTTGTCAACCGGGGCATCGAAGTCGGAATGCCGCGAAACTCACCGAGGCAAAGCGTTTCGCCGTTTGCGGAAGAAGTCTGATGTAGAACAAGTAGCAGAAGCATACATGCTCAATAGGGATCACCCGAAATTCAAAGTCCACTGAATTTCGGCAACCGGGGCATCGAAGTCGGAATGCCGCGAAACTCACCGAGGCAAAGCGTTTCGCCGTATGCGGAAGAAGTGTTATGTAGAACAAGTAGCAGAAGCATACATGCTCAAGAGGGATCACCCGAAATTCAAAGGCAACTGAATTTTGTCAACCGGGGCATCGAAGTCGGAATGCCGCGAAACTCACCGAGGCAAAGCGTTTCGCCGTTTGCGGAAGAAGTCTGATGTAGAACAAGTAGCAGAAGCATATAGGCTGAAGAGGGTTGACCTGAAATTCAAAGGCAACTGAATTTCGGCAACGGGGGCATCGAAGTCAGAATGCCGCGAAACTCACCGAGGCAAATCGTTTCGCCGTTTGTGGAAGAAGTGTGAAGTAGAACAAGTAGCAGAAGCATACATGCTCAAGAGGGATCACCCGAAATTCAAAGGCAATAGAAAATCGGCAACCGAGCATCGAAGTCGAAATGCCGCGAAACTCACCGAGGTAAATCCTTTCGCCGTTTGCGGAAGAAGTCTGGTGAAGAACAAGTAGCAGAAGCATACAGGCTCAAGAGGATTGACCTGAAATTCAAAGGCAACTAAATTTCGGCAACGGGGGCATCGAAGTTAGAATGCCGCGAAACTCACCGAGGCAAATCGTTTCGCCGTTTGTGGAAGAAGTGTGAAGTAGAACAAGTAGCAGAAGCATAAATGCTCAAGAGGGATCACCCGAAATCCAAAGGCAACAGAAAATCGGCAACCGAGCATCGAAGTCGAAATGCCGCGAAACTCACCGAGGCAAATCATTTCGCCGTTTGCGGAAGAAGTCTGGTGTAGAAAAAGTAGCAGAAGCATACATGCTCAAGAGGGATCACCCGAAATTCAAAGGCAACTGAACTTTGGCAACGGGGGCATCAAAATCGGAATGCCGCGAAACTCATTGAGGCAAAGCGTTTTGCCGTTTGCGGATGAAGTCTGATGTAGAACAAGTAGCAGAAGCATACATGCTCAAGAGGGATCACCCGAAATTCAAAGGCAACTGAATTTTGGCAACCGGGGCATCGAAGTCAGAATGTCGCGAAACTCACCGAGGCAAAGCGTTTCGCCGTTTGCGAAAGAAGTCTGATGTAGAAAAAGTAGCAGAAGCATACATGCTTAAGAGGGATCACCCGAAATTCAAAGGCAACTGAATTTTGTCAACCGGGGCATCGAAGTCAGAATGCCGCGAAACTCACCGAGGCAAGGCGTTTCGCCGTTTGCGAAAGAAGTCTGATGTAGAACAAGTAGCAGAAGCATACAGGCTAAACAGGGATTACCAGAAATTCAAAGGCAACTGAATTTCGGCAACGGGGGCATCGAAGTGGGAATGCCGCGAAACTCACCGAGGCAAAGAGTTTCGCCGTTTGCGGAAGATGTATGATGTAGAACAAGTAGCAGAAGCATACATGCTCAAGAGGGATCACCCGAAATTCAAAGGCAACTGAATTTTGTCAACCGGGGCATCGAAGTCGGAATGCCGCGAAACTCACCGAGGCAAAGCGTTTCGCCGTTTGCGGAAGAAGTCTGATGTAGAAGAAGTAGCAGAAGCATACATGCTCAAGAGGGATCACCCGAAATTCAAAGGCAACTGAATTTCGGCAACCGGGGCATCGAAGTCGGAATGCCGCGAAACTCACCGAGGCAAAGCGTTTCGCCGTATGCGGAAGAAGTGTTATGTAGAACAAGTAGCAGAAGCATACATGCTCAAGAGGGATCACCCGAAATTCAAAGGCAACTGAATTTTGTCAACCGGGGCATCGAAGTCGGAATGCCGCGAAACTCACCGAGGCAAAGCGTTTCGCCGTTTGCGGAAGAAGTCTGATGTAGAACAAGTAGCAGAAGCATACATGCTCAATAGGGATCACCCGAAATTCAAAGTCCACTGAATTTCGGCAACCGGGGCATCGAAGTCGGAATGCCGCGAAACTCACCGAGGCAAAGCGTTTCGCCGTATGCGGAAGAAGTGTTATGTAGAACAAGTAGCAGAAGCATACATGCTCAAGAGGGATCACCCGAAATTCAAAGGCAACTGAATTTTGTCAACCGGGGCATCGAAGTCGGAATGCCGCGAAACTCACCGAGGCAAAGCGTTTCGCCGTTTGCGGAAGAAGTCTGATGTAGAACAAGTAGCAGAAGCATATAGGCTGAAGAGGGTTGACCTGAAATTCAAAGGCAACTGAATTTCGGCAACGGGGGCATCGAAGTCAGAATGCCGCGAAACTCACCGAGGCAAATCGTTTCGCCGTTTGTGGAAGAAGTGTGAAGTAGAACAAGTAGCAGAAGCATACATGCTCAAGAGGGATCACCCGAAATTCAAAGGCAACAGAAAATCGGCAACCGAGCATCGAAGTCGAAATGCCGCGAAACTCACCGAGGTAAATCCTTTCGCCGTTTGCGGAAGAAGTCTGGTGAAGAACAAGTAGCAGAAGCATACAGGCTCAAGAGGGTTGACCTGAAATTCAAAGGCAACTAAATTTCGGCAACGGGGGCATCGAAGTTAGAATGCCGCGAAACTCACCGAGGCAAATCGTTTCGCCGTTTGTGGAAGAAGTGTGAAGTAGAACAAGTAGCAGAAGCATACATGCTCAAGAGGGATCACCCGAAATCCAAAGGCAACAGAAAATCGGCAACCGAGCATCGAAGTCGAAATGCCGCGAAACTCACCGAGGCAAATCATTTCGCCGTTTGCGGAAGAAGTCTGGTGTAGAAAAAGTAGCAGAAGCATACATGCTCAAGAGGGATCACCCGAAATTCAAAGGCAACTGAATTTCGGCAACCGGGGCATCGATGTCGGAATGCCGCGAAACTCACCGAGGCAAAGCATTTCGCAATTTGCGGAAGAAGTCTGATGTAGAAAAAGTAGCTGAAGCATACAGGCTCAAGATAGATCACCCGAAATTTAAAGGCAACTGAATTTCGGCAACCGGGGCATCGAAGTCGGAATGCCGCAAAACTCACCGAGTCAAAGCGTTTCGCCGTTTGCGGAAGAAGTCTGATGTAGAACAAGTAGCAGAAGCATACATGCTCAAGACGGATCACCCAAAATTCAAAGGCAAATGAATTTTGGCATCCGAGCATCGAAGTCAGAATGCTGCGACACTCACCGAGGCAAAGCGTTTCGCCGTTTGCGGAAAAGTCTGATGTAGAACAAATAGCAGAAGCATACATGCTCAAGAGGGATCACCCGAAATTCAAAGGCAACTGAACTTTGGCAACGGGGGCATCAAAATCGGAATGCCGCGAAACTCATTGAGGCAAAGCGTTTTGCCGTTTGCGGATGAAGTCTGATGTAGAACAAGTAGCAGAAGCATACATGCTCAAGAGGGATCACCCGAAATTCAAAGGCAACTGAATTTTGTCAACCGGGGCATCGAAGTCAGAATGTCACGAAACTCACCGAGGCAAGGCGTTTCGCCGTTTGCGAAAGAAGTCTGATGTAGAAAAAGTAGCAGAAGCATACATGCTTAAGAGGGATCACCCGAAATTCAAAGGCAACTGAATTTTGTCAACCGGGGCATCGAAGTCAGAATGCCGCGAAACTCACCGAGGCAAGGCGTTTCGCCGTTTGCGAAAGAAGTCTGATGTAGAACAAGTAGCAGAAGCATACAGGCTAAACAGGGATTACCAGAAATTCAAAGGCAACTGAATTTCGGCAACGGGGGCATCGAAGTGGGAATGCCGCGAAACTCACCGAGGCAAAGAGTTTCGCCGTTTGCGGAAGATGTATGATGTAGAACAAGTAGCAGAAGCATACATGCTCAAGAGGGATCACCCGAAATTCAAAGGCAACTGAATTTTGTCAACCGGGGCATCGAAGTCGGAATGCAGCGAAACTCACCGAGGCAAAGCGTTTCGCCGTTTGCGGAAGAAGTCTGATGTAGAAGAAGTAGCAGAAGCATACAAGCTCAAGAGGGATCACCCGAAATTCAAAGGCAACTGAATTTCGGCAACCGGGGCATCGAAGTCGGAATGCCGCGAAACTCACCGAGGCAAAGCGTTTCGCCGTATGCGGAAGAAGTGTTATGTAGAACAAGTAGCAAAAGCATACATGCTCAAGAGGGATCACCCGAAATTCAAAGGCAACTGAATTTTGTCAACCGGGGCATCGAAGTCGGAATGCCGCGAAACTCACCGAGGCAAAGCGTTTCGCCGTTTGCGGAAGAAGTCTGATGTAGAACAAGTAGCAGAAGCATACATGCTCAATAGGGATCACCCGAAATTCAAAGTCCACTGAATTTCGGCAACCGGGGCATCGAAGTCGGAATGCCGCGAAACTCACCGAGGCAAAGCGTTTCGCCGTATGCGGAAGAAGTGTTATGTAGAACAAGTAGCAGCAGCATACATGCTCAAGAGGGATCACCCGAAATTCAAAGGCAACTGAATTTTGTCAACCGGGGCATCGAAGTCGGAATGCCGCGAAACTCACCGAGGCAAAGTGTTTCGCCGTTTGCGGAAGAAGTCTAATGTAGAACAAGTAGCAGAAGCATACATGCTCAAGAGGGATCACCCGAAATTCAAAGTCCACTGAATTTCGGCAACCGGGGCATCGAATTCGGAATGCCGCGAAACTAATCGAGGCAAATCGTTTCGCCGTTTGCGGGAGAAGTCTTATGTAGAACAAGTAGCAGAAGCATACATGTTCAAGAGGGATCACCCGAAATTCAAAGGCAACTGAATTTTGTCAACCGGGGCTTCGAAGTCGGAATGCCGCGAAACTCACCGAGGCAAAGCGTTTCGCCGTTTGCGGAAGAAGTCTGATGTAGAACAAGTAGCAGAAGCATACAGGCTGAAGAGGGTTGACCTGAAATTCAAAGGCAACTGAATTTTGTCAACCGGGGCATCGAAGTCGGAATGCCGCGAAACTCACCGAGGCAAAGCGTTTCGCCGTTTGCGGAAGAAGTCTGATGTAGAACAAGTAGCAGAAGCATACATGCTCAAGAGGGATCACCCGAAATTCAAAGTCCACTGAATTTCGGCAACCGGGGCATCGAAGTCGGAATGCCGCGAAACTCACCGAGGCAAAGCGTTTCGCCGTATGCGGAAGAAGTGTTATGTAGAACAAGTAGCAGAAGCATACATGCTCAAGAGGGATCACCCGAAATTCAAAGGCAACTGAATTTTGTCAACCGGGGCATCGAAGTCGGAATGCCGCGAAACTCACCGAGGCAAAGCGTTTCGCCGTTTGCGGAAGAAGTCTAATGTAGAACAAGTAGCAGAAGCATACATGCTCAAGAGGGATTGCTTGACCGCTTTTTATGATCGGCTTGTTTTAACTCGCAAGTGCACGAGTGTGCGATGTAGCAATTAACTCGGTAAGATCGAGGTCATATCCACAGAGAGCTAGATCTGGAAATTAAGCTAGGTAACAACAAAAAAAACTCAAGAGAAATTAAATTAACAATAACTTGGTTGAAAATAATTGATGGATTTGTTTTCAAAGGTGAAAAAAGTGTAAATAGATTTTAAAAGACAAGAAAAAGTAAGTCTTGGTCCAAATCAATTTTAATGGTGATGTATTGGTGATTTCTTCAACATATATAAGATAACTCAACCTAACATCAACGATGGTGATATTAGATCGGAAGATATTACAATGAAGTTTAAAAAGATGAAGATTAATTATTGCTTAAGAATGAACAAGTACTTTCAAATTAAGTAAGACATTGAATCAAGCAATCTCTATACCAAAACTAAGGTTTGTGCATAAAAATTCAAGATTATAACATTACCTAAATGATTTCTAAAATTTCTTTGCAATAATAAAACATTCATGAAGAAAATAAGAAGATAAACATTAAGATTCATTCATATCTTAAAGAACTCACCTCAATCACCATCATCCTTGATTTGGATCCAAGAAAGAGATTAGCCAACCATGATTATATATAAGAACACTTTAATAAACATGAAATAACTTGAATCAAACTGAAATAATAAGTTTTACAAACTAAAGAACCGAAATCTACAAAGAAGAACACAACAGAATTTCAGTAAAAATTCGGACACAAATCTGACTCTAACTTTGGACAGCAATTCGACCCTCTTAGAAGCCGCCCCTGGAGATGGCTATTAGAGACATATTTATAGGCAATTCTGTTAGCTTTCCAGATCATTAAAGAACATCTCATTTGGACATCTGAGTCAACAGTTATGGGCAAAACACCGAAAGGTGTTCTGGAAAATTAAATCAGGCCAGCTTGGAGAACACTTTGGTGCACGTTTTTCTTCCTCCTTTATGAGCTGTTTCTTTCTTCTTTTTGACCCAAAATAATGTCACAATGTCCCCTCCAGCTTTCCATCCATGTGCTTGCCCTCTTGGATCAATTAATTGCCCAAAATAAATCAAATGTTATTTGTTGTGTGGACATGTAAGATCATGGATTGTGCTTGGGCTGATTTGGAGGCTGATTTGGGGCTGAACTTGAGGCTGAATTTGAGCATCAAATAAGTATACAAATGTACATATTATTTGGGCTAAGATTGACATTGAAACCTTAAGTGTTTGATGGTTGAAGTTTGCACACAACATAAGGCAAGTTTGGGCTTGAAATAGATCATATGATATTCTTTTCTAGAATTGGAATAGAATTGATTTTTGGGGCAAATTTAGAGCACTAATTTGAACCAAGATTTGCTTCAATCTTCAACTAAATTTCTCTTCAATTCTTTGTTCCGAATTCTGACGTTGAATTTTCTGAAATAATTCATTTAAGCTCCAAAAACCTATCGAAACATTAAAAGAAACTTCATTACTAAAAAGCACATCACTTATTATAAAAACCCAAATAAAAACAATAAATACATATGTAAAATAAAAGACTTAATGATACTTTTGATGCACAATCAGGGATCACCCGAAATTCAAAGTCCACTGAATTTCGGCAACCGGGGCATCGAATTCGGAATGCCGCGAAACTAATCAAGGCAAATCGTTTCGCCGTTTGCGGGAGAAGTCTTATGTAGAACAAGTAGCAGAAGCATACATGTTCAAGAGGGATCAGCCGAAATTCAAAGGCAACTGAATTTTGTCAACCGGGGCTTCGAAGTCGGAATGCCGCGAAACTCACCGAGGCAAAGCGTTTCGCCGTTTGCGGAAGAAGTCTGATGTAGAACAAGTAGCAGAAGCATACATGCTCAATAGGGATCACCCGAAATTCAAAGTCCACTGAATTTCGGCAACCGGGGCATCGAAGTCGGAATGCCGCGAAACTCACCGAGGCAAAGCGTTTCGCCGTATGCGGAAGAAGTGTTATGTAGAACAAGTAGCAGCAGCATACATGCTGAAGAGGGATCACCCGAAATTCAAAGGCAACTGAATTTTGTCAACCGGGGCATCGAAGTCAGAATGCCGCGAAACTCACCGAGGCAAATCGTTTCGCCGTTTGTGGAAGAAGTGTGAAGTAGAACAGGTAGCAGAAGCATAAATGCTCAAGAGGGATCACCCGAAATCCAAAGGCAACAGAAAATCGGCAACCGAGCATCGAAGTCGAAATGCCGCGAAACTCACCGAGGCAAATCATTTCGCCGTTTGCGGAAGAAGTCTGGTGTAGAAAAAGTAGCAGAAGCATACATGCTCAAGAGGGATCACCCGAAATTCAAAGGCAACTGAATTTCGGCAACCGGGGCATCGATGTCGGAATGCCGCGAAACTCACCGAGGCAAAGCGTTTCGCAATTTGCGGAAGAAGTCTGATGTAGAAAAAGTAGCTGAAGCATACAGGCTCAAGAGGGATCACCCGAAATTCAAAGGCAACTGAATTTCGGCAACCGGGGCATCGAAGTCGGAATGCTGCAAAACTCACCGAGTCAAAGCGTTTCGCCGTTTGCGGAAGAAGTCTGATGTAGAACAAGTAGCAGAAGCATACATGATCAAGACGGATCACCCAAAATTCAAAGGCAAATGAATTTCGGCATCCGAGCATCGAAGTCAGAATGCTGCGACACTCACCGAGGCAAAGCGTTTCGCCGTTTGCGGAAAAGTCTGATGTAGAACAAATAGCAGAAGCATACATGCTCAAGAGGGATCACCCGAAATTCAAAGGCAACTGAACTTTGGCAACGGGGGCATCAAAATCGGAATGCCGCGAAACTCATCGAGGCAAAGCGTTTCGCCGTTTGCGGATGAAGTCTGATGTAGAACAAGTAGCAGAAGCATACATGCTCAAGAGGGATCACCCGAAATTCAAAGGCAACTGAATTTTGTCAACCGGGGCATCGAAGTCAGAATGCCGCGAAACTCACCGAGGCAAGGCGTTTCGCCGTTTGCGAAAGAAGTCTGATGTAGAAAAAGTAGCAGAAGCATACATGCTCACGAGGGATCACCCGAAATTCAAAGGCAACTGAATTTTGTCAACCGGGGCATCGAAGTCAGAATGCCGCGAAACTCACCGAGGCAAGGCGTTTCGCCGTTTGCGAAAGAAGTCTGATGTAGAACAAGTAGCAGAAGCATACAGGCTAAACAGGGATTACCAGAAATTCAAAGGCAACTGAATTTCGGCAACGGGGGCATCGAAGTGGGAATGCCGCGAAACTCACCGAGGCAAAGAGTTTCGCCGTTTGCGGAAGATGTATGATGCAGAACAAGTAGCAGAAGCATACATGCTCAAGAAGGATCACCCGAAATTCAAAGGCAACTGAATTTTGTCAACCGGGGCATCGAAGTCGGAATGCCGCGAAACTCACCAAGGCAAAGCGTTTCGCCGTTTGCGGAAGAAGTCTGATGTAGAAGAAGTAGCAGAAGCATACAAGCTCAAGAGGGATCACCCGAAATTCAAAGGCAACTGAATTTCGGCAACCGGGGCATCGAAGTCGGAATGCCGCGAAACTCACCGAGGCAAAGCGTTTCGCCGTATGCGGAAGAAGTGTTATGTAGAACAAGTAGCAGAAGCATACATGCTCAAGAGGGATCACCCGAAATTCAAAGGCAACTGAATTTTGTCAACCGGGGCATCGAAGTCGGAATGCCGCGAAACTCACCGAGGCAAAGCGTTTCGCCGTTTGCGGAAGAAGTCTGATGTAGAACAAGTAGCAGAAGCATACATGCTCAAGAGGGATCACCCGAAATTCAAAGTCCACTGAATTTCGGCAACCGGGGCATCGAAGTCGGAATGCCGCGAAACTCACCGAGGCAAAGCGTTTTGCCGTATGCGGAAGAAGTGTTATGTAGAACAAGTAGCAGAAGCATACATGCTCAAGAGGGATCACCCGAAATTCAAAGGCAACTGAATTTTGTCAACCGGGGCATCGAAGTCGGAATGCCGCGAAACTCACCGAGGCAAAGTGTTTCGCCGTTTGCGGAAGAAGTCTCATGTAGAACAAGTAGCAGAAGCATACATGCTCAAGAGGGATCACCCGAAATTCAAAGTCCACTGAATTTCGGCAACCGGGGCATCGAATTCGGAATGCCGCGAAACTAATCGAGGCAAATCGTTTCGCCGTTTGCGGGAGAAGTCTTATGTAGAACAAGTAGCAGAAGCATACATGTTCAAGAGGGATCACCCGAAATTCAAAGGCAACTGAATTTTGTCAACCGGGGCTTCGAAGTCGGAATGCCGCGAAACTCACCGAGGCAAAGCGTTTCGCCGTTTGCGGAAGAAGTCTGATGTAGAACAAGTAGCAGAAGCATACAGACTGAAGAGGGTTGACCTGAAATTCAAAGGCAACTGAATTTTGTCAACCGGGGCATCGAAGTCGGAATGCCGCGAAACTCACCGAGGCAAAGCGTTTCGCCGTTTGCGGAAGAAGTCTGATGTAGAACAAGTAGCAGAAGCATACATGCTCAAGAGGGATCACCCGAAATTCAAAGTCCACTGAATTTCGGCAACCGGGGCATCGAAGTCGGAATGCCGCGAAACTCACCGAGGCAAAGCGTTTCGCCGTATGCGGAAGAAGTGTTATGTAGAACAAGTAGCAGAAGCATAGATGCTCAAGAGGGATCACCCGAAATTCAAAGTCCACTGAATTTCGGCAACCGGGGCATCGAATTCGGAATGCCGCGAAACTAATCGAGGCAAATCGTTTCGCCGTTTGCGGGAGAAGTCTTATGTAGAACAAGTAGCAGAAGCATACATGTTCAAGAGGGATCACCCGAAATTCAAAGGCAACTGAATTTTGTCAACCGGAGCTTCGAAGTCGGAATGCCGCGAAACTCACCGAGGCAAAGCGTTTCGCCGTTTGCGGAAGAAGTCTGATGTAGAACAAGTAGCAGAAGCATATAGGCTGAAGAGGGTTGACCTGAAATTCAAAGGCAACTGAATTTCGGCAACGGGGGCATCGAAGTCAGAATGCCGCGAAACTCACCGAGGCAAATCATTTCGCCGTTTGTGGAAGAAGTGTGAAGTAGAACAAGTAGCAGAAGCATACATGCTCAAGAGGGATCACCCGAAATTCAAAGGCAACAGAAAATCGGCAACCGAGCATCGAAGTCGAAATGCCGCGAAACTCACCGAGGTAAATCCTTTCGCCGTTTGCGTAAGAAGTCTGGTGAAGAACAAGTAGCAGAAGCATACAGGCTCAAGAGGATTGACCTGAAATTCAAAGGCAACTAAATTTCGGCAACGGGGGCATCGAAGTTAGAATGCCGCGAAACTCACCGAGGCAAATCGTTTCGCCGTTTGTGGAAGAAGTGTGAAGTAGAACAAGTAGCAGAAGCATAAATGCTCAAGAGGGATCACCCGAAATCCAAAGGCAACAGAAAATCGGCAACCGAGCATCGAAGTCGAAATGCCGCGAAACTCACCGAGGCAAATCATTTCGCCGTTTGCGGAAGAAGTCTGGTGTAGAAAAAGTAGCAGAAGCATACATGCTCAAGAGGGATCACCCGAAATTCAAAGGCAACTAAATTTCGGCAACCGGGGCATCGATGTCGGAATGCCGCGAAACTCACCGAGGCAAAGCGTTTCGCAATTTGCGGAAGAAGTCTGATGTAGAAAAAGTAGCTGAAGCATACAGGCTCAAGAGGGATCACCCGAAATTCAAAGGCAACTGAATTTCGGCAACCGGGGCATCGAAGTCGGAATGCCGCAAAACTCACCGAGTCAAAGCGTTTCGCCGTTTGCGGAAGAAGTCTGATGTAGAACAAGTAGCAGAAGCATACATGCTCAAGACGGATCACCCAAAATTCAAAGGCAAATGAATTTCGGCATCCGAGCATCGAAGTCAGAATGCTGCGACACTCACCGAGGCAAAGCGTTTCGCCGTTTGCGGAAAAGTCTGATGTAGAACAAATAGCAGAAGCATACATGCTCAAGAGGGATCACCCGAAATTCAAAGGCAACTGAACTTTGGCAACGGGGGCATCAAAATCGGAATGCCGCGAAACTCATCGAGGCAAAGCGTTTCGCCGTTTGCGGATGAAGTCTGATGTAGAACAAGTAGCAGAAGCATACATGCTCAAGAGGGATCACCCGAAATTCAAAGGCAACTGAATTTTGTCAACCGGGGCATCGAAGTCAGAATGCCGCGAAACTCACCGAGGCAAGGCGTTTCGCCGTTTGCGAAAGAAGTCTGATGTAGAAAAAGTAGCAGAAGCATACATGCTTAAGAGGGATCACCCGAAATTCAAAGGCAACTGAATTTTGTCAACCGGGGCATCGAAGTCAGAATGCCGCGAAACTCACCGAGGCAAGGCGTTTCGCCGTTTGCGAAAGAAGACTGATGTAGAACAAGTAGCAGAAGCATACAGGCTAAACAGGGATTACCAGAAATTCAAAGGCAACTGAATTTCGGCAACGGGGGCATCGAAGTGGGAATGCCGCGAAACTCACCGAGGCAAAGAGTTTCGCCGTTTGCGGAAGATGTATGATGTAGAACAAGTAGCAGAAGCATACATGCTCAAGAAGGATCACCCGAAATTCAAAGGCAACTGAATTTTGTCAACCGGGGCATCGAAGTCGGAATGCCACGAAACTCACCGAGGCAAAGCGTTTCGCCGTTTGCGGAAGAAGTCTGATGTAGAAGAAGTAGCAGAAGCATACAAGCTCAAGAGGGATCACCCGAAATTCAAAGGCAACTGAATTTCGGCAACCAGGGCATCGAAGTCGGAATGCCGCGAAACTCACCGAGGCAAAGCGTTTCGCCGTTTGCGGAAGAAGTCTGATGTAGAACAAGTAGCAGAAGCATACATGCTCAATAGGGATCACCCGAAATTCAAAGTCCACTGAATTTCGGCAACCGGGGCATCGAAGTCGGAATGCCGCGAAACTCACCGAGGCAAAGCGTTTCGCCGTATGCGGAAGAAGTGTTATGTAGAACAAGTAGCAGAAGCATACATGCTCAAGAGGGATCACCCGAAATTCAAAGGCAACTGAATTTTGTCAACCGGGGCATCGAAGTCGGAATGCCGCGAAACTCACCGAGGCAAAGTGTTTCGCCGTTTGCGGAAGAAGTCTAATGTAGAACAAGTAGCAGAAGCATACATGCTCAAGAGGGATCACCCGAAATTCAAAGTCCACTGAATTTCGGCAACCGGGGCATCGAATTCGGAATGCCGCGAAACTAATCGAGGCAAATCGTTTCGCCGTTTGCGGGAGAAGTCTTATGTAGAACAAGTAGCAGAAGCATACATGTTCAAGAGGGATCACCCGAAATTCAAAGGCAACTGAATTTTGTCAACCGGGGCTTCGAAGTCGGAATGCCGCGAAACTCACCGAGGCAAAGCGTTTCGCCGTTTGCGGAAGAAGTCTGATGTAGAACAAGTAGCAGAAGCATACAGGCTGAAGAGGGTTGACCTGAAATTCAAAGGCAACTGAATTTCGGCAACGGGGGCATCGAAGTCAGAATGCCGCGAAACTCACCGAGGCGAATCGTTTCGCCGTTTGTGGAAGAAGTGTAAAGTAGAACAAGTAGCAGAAGCATACATGCTCAAGAGGGATCACCCGAAATTCAAAGGCAACAGAAAATCGGCAACCGAGCATC
>JAAWWB010000124.1:0-22226 GCA_018804465.1 Populus tomentosa | reverse complement strand
AGTTTTCGTCAATGATTTCTGATTCTGACGTAGTCTATGGGGCTGAAGATTTCAGCGTCGGCCCTGGAAATGGGTTCCAGTGATGATTTCTAGGGCCGCAGGGACTCCCTTTTCGACAATGATTTCTGGTTCTGACGTAGTCTTTGGGGCAGAAGATTTCAGCGTCAGCCCTGAAATTTGGTTCCGTTGATGATTTCTAGTGCCGCAGGTAATCCGTTTTCATCAATGATTTATGATTCTAACGTAGTTCATGGGGCTGAAGATTTCATCGTCAGCCGTGGAACTGGGTTGCGGTGATGATTTCTTGGTCCGGAGGGACTCAGTTTTCGTCAATGATTTCTGATTCTGACGTAGTCTATGGGGCTGAAGATTTCAGCGTCAGCCCTGGAATTAGTTTCCGATGATGATTTGTAGGGCCGCACAGACTCCATTTTCGTCGACGATTTCTGAATCTGACGTTGTCTATGGGGCTGAAGATTTCAGCGTCGGCCCTGGAAATGGGTTCCGCTGATGATTTCTAGGGCCGCAGGGACTCCATTTTCCACAATGATTTCTAGTTCTGTCGTAGTCTATGGGGCTGAAGATTTCAGCGTCAGCCCTGGAAATGGGTTCCAGTGATGATTTCTAGGGCCACAGGGACTCCATTTTCGTCAATGATTTCTGGTTCTGACATAGTCTATGGGGCTGAAGATTTGAGCGTCCGCCCTGGAAATGGGTTCCGCTGATTATTTCTAGGGCCGCAGGGACTCCATTTTCATCAATGATTTCTGTTCTGACGTAGTCTATGGGGCTGAACATTTCAGCGTCATCCCTGGAATTGGGTTCCGTTGATGATTTCTAGTGCCGCAGGTAATCCGTTTTCGTCAATGATTTCTAATTCTGACGTAGTTCATCGGGCTGAAGATTTCAGCGTCAGCCGTGGAAATGGGTTGCGGTGATGATTTCTAGGACCGCAGGGACTCCGTTTTCGTCAATGATTTTTGAATCTGACGTAGTCTATGGGGCTGAAGATTTCAGCGTCCGCCCTGGAAATGGGTTCCACTGATGATTTCTAGGGCCGTAGGGACTCCCTTTTCGACAATGATTTCTGGTTCTGACGTAGTTTTTGGGGCAGAAGATTTGAGCGTCAACCTTGGAAATGGGTTCCAGTGATGATTTCTCGGGCCGTAGGGACTCCGTTTTCATCAATGATTTCTGGTTCTGATGTAGTCTATGGGGCTGAAGATTTGAGCGTCCGCCCTGGAATTGGGTTGCCCTTATGATTTCTAGGGCCGTAGGGACTCTTTTTTCGACAATGATTTCTGGTTCTGACGTTGTCTATGGGGCTGAAGATTTCAGCGTCAGCCCTGGAATTGGGTTCCGTTGATGATTTCTAGTGCCGCAGGTAATCCGTTTTCGTCAATGATTTCTGATTCTGACGTAGTTCATGGGGCTGAAGATTTCAGCGTCAGCCGTGGAACTGGGTTGCGGTGATGATTTCTTGGTCCGGAGGGACTCAGTTTTCGTCAATGATTTCTGATTCTGACGTAGTCTATGGGGCTGAAGATTTCAGCGTCAGCCCTGGAATTGGTTTCCGATGATGATTTCTAGGGCCGCAAGGACTCCATTTTCATCGACGATTTCTGAATCTAACGTTGTCTATGGGGCTGAAGGTTTCAGCGTCGGCCCTGGAAATGGGTTCCGCTGATGATTTCTAGGGCCGCAGAGACTCCATTTTCCACAATGATTTCTAGTTCTGACGTAGTCTTTGGGGCTGAAGATTTCAGCGTCAGCCCTGGAAATGGGTTCCAGTGATGATTTCTAGGGCCGCAGGGACTCCGTTTTCATCAATGATTTCTGAATCTGAAGTAGTCTATGGGGCTGAAGATTTCAGCGTCAGCCGTGGAATTGGTTTCCGATGATTATTTCTAGGGCCGCAGGGACTCCATTTTCATCAATGATTTCTGTTCTGACGTTGTCTATGGGGCTGAACATTTCAGCGTCAGCCCTGGAATTGGGTTCCGTTGATGATTTCTAGTGCCGCAGGTAATCCGTTTTCGTCAATGATTTCTAATTCTGACGTAGTTCATCGGGCTGAAGATTTCAGCGTTAGCCGTGGAAATGGGTTGCGGTGATGATTTCTAGGACCGCAGGGACTCCGTTTTCGTCAATGATTTTTGAATCTGACGTAGTCTATGGGGCTGAAGATTTCAGCGTCCGCCCTGGAAATGGGTTCCACTGATGATTTCTAGGGCCGTAGGGACTCCCTTTTCGACAATGATTTCTGGTTCTGACGTAGTTTTTGGGGCAGAAGATTTGAGCGTCAACCTTGGAAATGGGTTCCAGTGATGATTTCTCGGGCCGTAGGGACTCCGTTTTCATCAATGATTTCTGGTTCTGATGTAGTCTATGGGGCTGAAGATTTGAGCGTCCGCCCTGGAATTGGGTTGCCCTTATGATTTCTAGGGCCGTAGGGACTCTTTTTTCGACAATGATTTCTGGTTCTGACGTTGTCTATGGGGCTGAAGATTTCAGCGTCAGCCCTGGAATTGGGTTCCGTTGATGATTTCTCGTGCCGCAGGTAATCCGTTTTCGTCAATGATTTCTGATTCTGGCGTAGTTCATGGGGCTGAAGATTTCAGCGTCAGCCGTGGAACTGGGTTGCGGTGATGATTTCTTGGTCCGGATGGACTCAGTTTTCGTCAATGATTTCTGATTCTGACGTAGTCTATGGGGCTGAAGATTTCAGCGTCGGCCTTGTAAATGGGTTTCAGTGATGATTTCTAGGGCCGCAGGGACTCCCTTTTCGACAATGACTTCTGGTTCTGACGTAGTCTTTGGGGCAGAAGATTTCAGCGTCAGCCCTGGAATTTGGTTCCGTTGATGATTTCTAGTGCCGCAGGTAATCCGTTTTCGTCAATGATTTCTGATTCTGACGTAGTCTATGGGGCTGAAGATTTCAGCGTCGGCCTTGGAAATGGGTTTCAGTGATGATTTCTAGGGCCGCAGGGACTCCCTTTTCGACAATGACTTCTGGTTCTGACGTAGTCTTTGGGGCAGAAGATTTCAGCGTCAGCCCTGGAATTTGGTTCCGTTGATGATTTCTAGTGCCGCAGGTAATCCGTTTTCGTCAATGATTTCTGATTCTGACGTAGTTCATGGGGCTGAAGATTTCAGCGTCAGCCGTGGAACTGGGTTGCGGTGATGATTTCTTGGTCCGGAGGGACTCAGTTTTCGTCAATGATTTCTGATTCTGACGTAGTCTATGGGGCTGAAGATTTCAGCGTCAGCCCTAGAATTGGTTTCCGATGATGATTTCTAGGGCCGCAAGGACTCCATTTTCGTCGACGATTTCTGAATCTGACGTTGTCTATGGGGCTGAAGATTTCAGCGTCGGCCCTGCAAATGGGTGCCGCTGATGATTTCTAGGGCCGCAGAGACTCCAGTTTCCACAATGATTTCTAGTTCTGACGTAGTCTATGGGGCTGAAGATTTCAGCGTCAGCCCTGGAAATGGGTTCCAGTGATGATTTCTAGGGCCGCAGGGACTCCATTTTCGTCAATGATTTCTAATTCTGACGTAGTTCATCGGGCTGAAGATTTCAGCGTCAGCCGTGGAAATGGGTTGCGGTGATGATTTCTAGGGCCGCAGGGACTCCATTTTCGTCAATGATTTCTGGTTCTGATGTAGTCTATGGGGCTGAAGATTTCAGCGTCAGCCGTGGAATTGGTTTCCACTGATGATTTCTAGGGCCGTAGGGACTCCCTTTTCGACAATGATTTCTGGTTCTGACGTAGTCTTTGGGGCAGAAGATTTCAGCGTCAGCCGTGGAAATGGGTTCCAGTGATGATTTCTCGGGCCGTAGGGACTCCGTTTTCATCAATGATTTCTGGTTCTGATGTAGTCTATGGGGCTGAAGATTTGAGCGTCCGCCCTGGAATTGGGTTGCCCTTATGATTTCTAGGGCCGTAGGGACTCTTTTTTCGACAATGATTTCTGGTTCTGACGTTGTCTATGGGGCTGAAGATTTCAGCGTCAGCCCTGGAATTGGGTTCCGTTGATGATTTCTCGTGCCGCAGGTAATCCGTTTTCGTCAATGATTTCTGATTCTGGTGTAGTTCATGGGGCTGAAGATTTCAGCGTCAGCCGTGGAACTGGGTTGCGGTGATGATTTCTTGGTCCGGATGGACTCAGTTTTCGTCAATGATTTCTGATTCTGACGTAGTCTATGGGGCTGAAGATTTCAGCGTCGGCCTTGGAAATGGGTTTCAGTGATGATTTCTAGGGCCGCAGGGACTCCCTTTTCGACAATGACTTCTGGTTCTGACGTAGTCTTTGGGGCAGAAGATTTCAGCGTCAGCCCTGGAATTTGGTTCCGTTGATGATTTCTAGTGCCGCAGGTAATCCGTTTTCGTCAATGATTTCTGATTCTGACGTAGTTCATGGGGCTGAAGATTTCAGCGTCAGCCGTGGAACTGGGTTGCGGAGATGATTTCTTGGTCCGGAGGGACTTAGTTTTCGTCAATGATTTCTGATTCTGACATAGTCTATGGGGCTGAAGATTTCAGCGTCAGCCCTGGAATTGGTTTCCGATGATGATTTCTAGGGCCGCAAGGACTCCATTTTCGTCGACGATTTCTGAATCTGACGTTGTCTATGGGGCTGAAGATTTCAGCGTCGGCCCTGGAAATGGGTGCCGCTGATGATTTCTAGGGCCGCAGAGACTCCAGTTTCCACAATGATTTCTAGTTCTGACGTAGTCTATGGGGCTGAAGATTTCAGCGTTAGCCCTGGAAATGGGTTCCAGTGATGATTTCTAGGGCCGCAGGGACTCCATTTTCGTCAATGATTTCTGGTTCTGATGTAGTCTATGGGGCTGAAGATTTCAGCGTCAGCCGTGGAATTGGTTTCCGATGATGTTTTCTAGGACCGCAGGGACTCCATTTTCGTCAATGATTTTTGAATCTGACGTAGTCGATGGGGCTGAACATTTCAGCGTCAGCCCTGGAATTGGGTTCCGTTGATGATTTCTAGTGCCGCAGGTAATCCGTTTTCGTCAATGATTTCTAATTCTGACGTAGTTCATCGGGCTGAAGATTTCAGCGTCAGCCGTGGAAATGGGTTGCGGTGATGATTTCTAGGGCCGCAGGGACTCCATTTTCGTCAATGATTTCTGGTTCTGATGTAGTCTATGGGGCTGAAGATTTCAGCGTCAGCCGTGGAATTGGTTTCCGATGATGTTTTCTAGGACCGCAGGGACTCCATTTTCGTCAATGATTTTTGAATCTGACGTAGTCGATGTGGCTGAACATTTCAGCGTCAGCCCTGGAATTGGGTTCCGTTGATGATTTCTAGTGCCGCAGGTAATCCGTTTTCATCAATGATTTATGATTCTAACGTAGTTCATGGGGCTGAAGATTTCATCGTCAGCCGTGGAACTGGGTTGCTGTGATGATTTCTTGGTCCGGAGGGACTCAGTTTTCGTCAATGATTTCTGATTCTGACGTAGTCTATGGGGCTGAAGATTTCAGCGTCAGCCCTGGAATTGGTTTCCGATGATGATTTGTAGGGCCGCACAGACTCCATTTTCGTCGACGATTTCTGAATCTGACGTTGTCTATGGGGCTGAAGATTTCAGCGTCGGCCCTGGAAATGGGTTCCGCTGATGATTTCGAGGGCCGCAGGGACTCCATTTTCCACAATGATTTCTAGTTCTGTCGTAGTCTATGGGGCTGAAGATTTCAGCGTCAGCCCTGGAAATGGGTTCCAGTGATGATTTCTAGGGCCACAGGGACTCCATTTTCGTCAATGATTTCTGGTTCTGACATATTCTATGGGGCTGAAGATTTGAGCGTCCGCCCTGGAAATGGGTTCCGCTGATTATTTCTAGGGCCGCAGGGACTCCATTTTCATCAATGATTTCTGTTCTAACGTAGTCTATGGGGCTGAACATTTCAGCGTCATCCCTGGAATTGGGTTCCGTTGATGATTTCTAGTGCCGCAGGTAATCCGTTTTCGTCAATGATTTCTAATTCTGACGTAGTTCATCGGGCTGAAGATTTCAGCGTCAGCCGTGGAAATGGGTTGCGGTGATGATTTCTAGGACCGCAGGGACTCCGTTTTCGTCAATGATTTTTGAATCTGACGTAGTCTATGGGGCTGAAGATTTCAGCGTCCGCCCTGGAAATGGGTTCCACTGATGATTTCTAGGGCCGTAGGGACTCCCTTTTCGACAATGATTTCTGGTTCTGACGTAGTCTTTGGGGCAGAAGATTTCAGCGTCAACCCTGGAAATGGGTTCCAGTGATGATTTCTCGGGCCGTAGGGACTCCGTTTTCATCAATGATTTCTGGTTCTGATGTAGTCTATGGGGCTGAAGATTTGAGCGTCCGCCCTGGAATTGGGTTGCCCTTATGATTTCTAGGGCCGTAGGGACTCTTTTTTCGACAATGATTTCTGGTTCTGACGTTGTCTATGGGGCTAAAGATTTCAGCGTCAGCCCTGGAATTGGGTTCCGTTGATGATTTCTCGTGCCGCAGGTAATCCGTTTTCGTCAATGATTTCTGATTCTGGCGTAGTTCATGGGGCTGAAGATTTCAGCGTCAGCCGTGGAACTGGGTTGCGGTGATGATTTCTTGGTCCGGAGGGACTCAGTTTTCGTCAATGATTTCTGATTCTGACTAGTCTATGGGGCTGAAGATTTCAGCGTCAGCCCTGGAATTGGTTTCCGATGATGATTTCTAGGGCCGTAAGGACTCCATTTTCGTCGACGATTTCTGAATCTGACGTTGTCTATGGGGCTGAAGATTTCAGCGCCGGCCCTGGAAATGGGTGCCGCTGATGATTTCTAGGGCCGCAGAGTCTCCAGTTTCCACAATGATTTCTAGTTCTGACGTAGTCTATGGGGCTGAAGATTTCAGCGTCAGCCCTGGAAATGGGTTCCAGTGATGATTTCTAGGGCCGCAGGGACTCCATTTTCGTCAATGATTTCTAATTCTGACGTAGTTCATCGGGCTGAAGATTTCAGCGTCAGCCGTGGAAATGGGTTGCGGTGATGATTTCTAGGGCCGCAGGGACTCCATTTTCGTCAACGATTTCTGGTTCTGATGTAGTCTATGGGGCTGAAGATTTCAGCGTCAGCAGTGGAATTTGTTTCCGATGATGTTTTCTAGGACCGCAGGGACTCCATTTTCGTCAATGATTTTTGAATCTGACGTAGTCGATGTGGCTGAACATTTCAGCGTCAGCCCTGGAATTGGGTTCCGTTGATGATTTCAAGGACCGCAGGGACTCCGTTTTCGTCAATGATTTTGAATCTGACGTAGTCTATGGGGCTGAAGATTTCAGCGTCCGCCCTGGAAATGGGTTCCACTGATGATTTCTAGGGCCGTAGGGACTCCCTTTTCGACAATGATTTCTGGTTCTGACGTAGTCTTTGGGGCAGAAGATTTCAGCGTCAGCCCTGGAAATGGGTTCCAGTGATGATTTCTCGGGCCGTAGGGACTCCGTTTTCGTCAATGATTTTTGAATCTGACGTAGTCTATGGGGCTGAAGATTTCAGCGTCCGCCCTGGAAATGGGTTCCACTGATGATTTCTAGGGCCGCAGGGACTCCGTTTTCCTCAATGATTTCTGAATCTGAAGTAGTCTATGGGGCTGAAGATTTCAGCATCAGCCGTGGAATTGGTTTCCGATGATGTTTTCTAGGACCGCAGGGACTCCATTTTCGTCAATGATTTTTGAATCTGACGTAGTCGATGGGGCTGAACATTTCAGCGTCAGCCCTGGAATTGGGTTCCGTTGATGATTTTTAGTGCCGCAGGTAATCCCTTTTCGTCAATGATTTCTAATTCTGACGTAGTTCATCGGGCTGAAGATTTCAGCGTCAGCCGTGGAAATGGGTTGCGGTGATGATTTCTAGGGCCGCAGGGACTCCATTTTCGTCAATGATTTCTAATTCTGACGTAGTTCATCGGGCTGAAGATTTCAGCGTCAGCCGTGGAAATGGGTTGCGGTGATGATTTCTAGGGCCGCAGGGACTCCATTTTCGTCAATGATTTCTGGTTCTGATGTAGTCTATGGGGCTGAAGATTTCAGCGTCAGCAGTGGAATTTGTTTCCGATGATGTTTTCTAGGACCGCAGGGACTCCATTTTCATCAATGATTTTTGAATCTGACGTAGTCGATGTGGCTGAACATTTCAGCGTCAGCCCTGGAATTGGGTTCCGTTGATGATTTCAAGGACCGCAGGGACTCCGTTTTCGTCAATGATTTTTGAATCTGACGTAGTCTATGGGGCTGAAGATTTCAGCGTCCGCCCTGGAAATGGGTTCCACTGATGATTTCTAGGGCCGTAGGGACTCCCTTTTCGACAATGATTTCTGGTTCTGACGTAGTCTTTGGGGCAGAAGATTTCAGCGTCAGCCCTGGAAATGGGTTCCAGTGATGATTTCTCGGGCCGTAGGGACTCCGTTTTCGTCAATGATTTTTGAATCTGACGTAGTCTATGGGGCTGAAGATTTCAGCGTCCGCCCTGGAAATGGGTTCCACTGATGATTTCTAGGGCCGCAGGGACTCCGTTTTCCTCAATGATTTCTGAATCTGAAGTAGTCTATGGGGCTGAAGATTTCAGCATCAGCCGTGGAATTGGTTTCCGATGATGTTTTCTAGGACCGCAGGGACTCCATTTTCGTCAATGATTTTTGAATCTGACGTAGTCGATGGGGCTGAACATTTCAGCGTCAGCCCTGGAATTGGGTTCCGTTGATGATTTTTAGTGCCGCAGGTAATCCCTTTTCGTCAATGATTTCTAATTCTGACGTAGTTCATCGGGCTGAAGATTTCAGCGTCAGCCGTGGAAATGGGTTGCGGTGATGATTTCTAGGGCCGCAGGGACTCCATTTTCGTCAATGATTTCTGGTTCTGATGTAGTCTATGGGGCTGAAGATTTCAGCGTCAGCAGTGGAATTGGTTTCCGATGATGTTTTCTAGGACCGCAGGGACTCCATTTTCGTCAATGATTTTTGAATCTGACGTAGTCGATGTGGCTGAACATTTCAGCGTCAGCCCTGGAATTGGGTTCCGTTGATGATTTCTAGGACCGCAGGGACTCCGTTTTCGTCAATGATTTTTGAATCTGACGTAGTCTATGGGGCTGAAGATTTCAGCGTCCGCCCTGGAAATGGGTTCCACTGATGATTTCTAGGGCCGTAGGGACTCCCTTTTCGACAATGATTTCTGGTTCTGACGTAGTCTTTGGGGCAGAAGATTTCAGCGTCAGCCCTGGAAATGGGTTCCAGTGATGATTTCTCGGGCCGTAGGGACTCCGTTTTCGTCAATGATTTTTGAATCTGACGTAGTCTATGGGGCTGAAGATTTCAGCGTCCGCCCTGGAAATGGGTTCCACTGATGATTTCTAGGGCCGCAGGGACTCCGTTTTCATCAATGATTTCTGAATCTGAAGTAGTCTATGGGGCTGAAGATTTCAGCATCAGCCGTGGAATTGGTTTCCGATGATGTTTTCTAGGACCGCAGGGACTCCATTTTCGTCAATGATTTTTGAATCTGACGTAGTCGATGGGGCTGAACATTTCAGCGTCAGCCCTGGAATTGGGTTCCGTTGATGATTTTTAGTGCCGCAGGTAATCCGTTTTCGTCAATGATTTTTAATTCTGACGTAGTTCATCGGGCTGAAGATTTCAGCGTCAGCCGTGGAAATGGGTTGCGGTGATGATTTCTAGGGCCGCAGGGACTCCATTTTCGTCAATGATTTCTGGTTCTGATGTAGTCTATGGGGCTGAAGATTTCAGCGTCAGCAGTGGAATTGGTTTCCGATGATGTTTTCTAGGACCGCAGGGACTCCATTTTCGTCAATGATTTTTGAATCTGACGTAGTCGATGTGGCTGAACATTTCAGCGTCAGCCCTGGAATTGGGTTCCGTTGATGATTTCTAGGACCGCAGGGACTCCGTTTTCGTCAATGATTTTTGAATCTGACGTAGTCTATGGGGCTGAAGATTTCAGCGTCCGCCCTGGAAATGGGTTCCACTGATGATTTCTAGGGCCGTAGGGACTCCCTTTTCGACAATGATTTCTGGTTCTGACGTAGTCTTTGGGGCAGAAGATTTCAGCGTCAGCCCTGGAAATGGGTTCCAGTGATGATTTCTCGGGCCGTAGGGACTCCGTTTTCGTCAATTATTTTTGAATCTGACGTAGTCTATGGGGCTGAAGATTTCAGCGTCCGCCCTGGAAATGGGTTCCACTGATGATTTCTAGGGCCGCAGGGACTCCGTTTTCATCAATGATTTCTGAATCTGAAGTAGTCTATGGGGCTGAAGATTTCAGCATCAGCCGTGGAATTGGTTTCCGATGATGTTTTCTAGGACCGCAGGGACTCCATTTTCGTCAATGATTTTTGAATCTGACGTATTCGATGGGGCTGAAGATTTCAGCGTCCGCCCTGGAAATGTGTTCCACTGATGATTTCTAGGGCCGCAGGGACTCCCTTTTCGACAATGATTTCTGGTTCTGACGTAGTCTTTGGGGCTGAAGATTTCAGCGTCAGCCCTGGAAATGGGTTCCAGTGATGATTTCTAGGGCCGCAGGGACTCCATTTTCGTCAATGATTTCTGGTTCTGATGTAGTCTATGGGGCTGAAGATTTCAGCGTCAGCCGTGGAATTGGTTTCCGATGATGTTTTCTAGGACCGCAAGGACTCCATTTTCGTCAATGATTTTTGAATCTGACGTAGTCGATGGGGCTGAACATTTCAGCGTCAGCCCTGGAATTGGGTTCCGTTGATGTTTTCTAGTGCCGGAGGTAATCCGTTTTCGTCAATGATTTCTAATTCTAACATAGTTCATCGGGCTGAAGATTTCAGCGTCAGCCGTGGAAATGGGTTGCGGTGATGATTTCTAGGACCGCAGGGACTCCGTTTTCGTCAATGATTTTTGAATCTGACGTAGTCTATGGGGCTGAAGATTTCAGCGTCCGCCCTGGAAATGGGTTCCACTGATGATTTCTAGGGCCGCAGGGACTCCGTTTTCATCAATGATTTCTGAATCTGAAGTAGTCTATGGGGCTGAAGATTTCAGCGTCCGCCATGGAAATGGGTTCCAGTGATGATTTCTAGGGCCGCAGGGACTCCGTTTTCGTCAATGATTTTTGAATCTGACGTAGTCTATGGGGCTGAAGATTTCAGCGTCCGCCCTGGAAATGGGTTCCGCTGATGATTTCTAGGGCCGTAGGGACTCCCTTTTCGACAATGATTTCTGGTTGTGACGTAGTCTTTGGGGCAGAAGATTTCAGCGTCAGCCCTGGAAATGGGTTCCAGTGATGATTTGTCGGGCCGTAGGGACTCCGTTTTCATCAATGATTTCTGGTTCTGACGTAGTCTATGGGGCTGAAGATTTCAGCGTCCGCCCTGGAAATGGGTTCCACTGATGATTTCTAGGGCCGTAGGGACTCCCTTTTCGACAATGATTTCTGGTTCTGACGTAGTCTTTGGGGCAGAAGATTTCAGCGTCAGCCCTGGAAATGGGTTCCAGTGATGATTTCTCGGGCCGTAGGGACTCCGTTTTCATCAATGATTTCTGGTTCTGACGTAGTCTATGGGGCTGAAGATTTGAGCGTCCGCCCTGGAATTGGGTTGCCCTTATGATTTCTAGGGCCGTAGGGACTCTTTTTTCGACAATGATTTCTGGTTCTGACGTAGTCTATGTGGCTGCAGATTTCAGCGTCAGCCCTGGAATTGGGTTCCGTTGATGATTTCTTGTGCCGCAGGTAATCCGTTTTCGTCCAAGATTTCTGATTCTGATTTAGTTCATGTGGCTGAAGATTTCTGCGTCAGCCGTGGAATTGGGTTGCGGTGATGATTTCTAGGACCGCAGGGACTCCGTTTTCGTCAATGATTTTTGAATCTGACGTAGTCTATGGGGCTGAAGATTTCAGCGTCCGCCCTGGAAATGGGTTCCACTGATGATTTCTAGGGCCGTAGGGACTCCCTTTTCAACAACGATTTCTGGTTCTGACGTAGTCTTTGGGGCAGAAGATTTCAGCGTCACCCCTGGAAATGGGTTCCAGTGATGATTTCTCGGGTCGTAGGGACTCCGTTTTCATCAATGATTTCTGGTTCTGACGTAGTCTATGGGGCTGAAGATTTGAGCGTCCGCCCTGGAATTGGGTTGCCCTTATGATTTCTAGGGCCGTAGGGACTCTTTTTTCGACAATGATTTCTGGTTCTGACGTTGTCTATGGGGCTGAAGATTTCAACGTCAGCCCTGGAAATGGGTTCCACTGATGATTTCTAGGGCCGCAGGGACTCCGTTTTCATCAATGATTTCTGAATCTGAAGTAGTCTATGGGGCTGAAGATTTCAGCGTCAGCCCTGGAATTGGGTTCCGTTGATGATTTGTCGTGCCGCAGGCAATCCATTTTCGTCAATGATTTCTGATTTTGACGTAGTTCATGGGGCTGAAGATTTCAGCGTCAGCCCTGGAAATGGGTTCCAGTGATGATTTCTAGGGCCGCAAGGACTCCATTTTCGTCAATGATTTCTAATTCTGACGTAGTTCATCGGGCTGAAGATTTCAGCGTCAGCCGTGGAAATGGGTTGCGGTGATGATTTCTAGTGCCGCAGGGACTCCATTTTCGTCAATGATTTCTGGTTCTGATGTAGTCTATGGGGCTGAAGATTTCAGCGTCAGCAGTGGAATTTGTTTCCGATGATGTTTTCTAGGACCGCAGGGACTCCATTTTCGTCAATGATTTTTGAATCTGACGTAGTCGATGTGGCTGAACATTTCAGCGTCAGCCCTGGAATTGGGTTCCGTTGATGATTTCTAGGACCGCAGGGACTCCGTTTTCGTCAATGATTTTTGAATCTGATGTAGTCTATGGGGCTGAAGATTTCAGCGTCCGCCCTGGAAATGGGTTCCACTGATGATTTCTAGGGCCGCAGGGACTCCCTTTTCGACAATGATTTCTGGTTCTGACGTAGTCTTTGGGGCAGAAGATTTCAGCATCAGCCCTGGAAATGGGTTCCAGTGATGATTTCTAGGGCCGTAGGGACTCCGTTTTCGTCAATGATTTTTGAATCTGACGTAGTCTATGGGGCTGAAGATTTCAGCGTCCGCCCTGGAAATGGGTTCCACTGATGATTTCTAGGGCCGCAGGGACTCCGTTTTCATCAATGATTTCTGAATCTGAAGTAGTCTATGGGGCTGAAGATTTCAGCATCAGCCGTGGAATTGGTTTCCGATGATGGTTTCTAGGACCGCAGGGACTCCATTTTCGTCAATGATTTTTGAATCTGACGTAGTCGATGGGGCTGAACATTTCAGCGTCAGCCCTGGAATTGGGTTCCGTTGATGATTTCTAGTGCCGCAGGTAATCCGTTTTCGTCAATGATTTCTAATTCTGACGTAGTTCATCGGGCTGAAGATTTCAGCGTCAGCCGTGGAAATGGGTTGCGGTGATGATTTCTAGGGCCGCAGGGACTCCTTTTTCGTCAATGATTTCTGGTTCTGATGTAGTCTATGGGGCTGAAGATTTCAGCGTCAGCAGTGGAATTGGTTTCCGATGATGTTTTCTAGGACCGCAGGGACTCCATTTTCGTCAATGATTTTTGAATCTGACGTAGTCGATGTGGCTGAACATTTCAGCGTCAGCCCTGGAATTGGGTTCCGTTGATGATTTCTAGGACCGCAGGGACTCCGTTTTCGTCAATGATTTTTGAATCTGACGTAGTCTATGGGGCTGAAGATTTCAGCGTCCGCCCTGGAAATGGGTTCCACTGATGATTTCTAGGGCCGTAGGGACTCCCTTTTCGACAATGATTTCTGGTTCTGACGTAGTCTTTGGGGCAGAAGATTTCAGCGTCAGCCCTGGAAATGGGTTCCAGCGATGATTTCTCGGGCCGTAGGGACTCCGTTTTCGTCAATGATTTTTGAATCTGACGTAGTCTATGGGGCTGAAGATTTCAGCGTCCGCCCTGGAAATGGGTTCCACTGATGATTTCTAGGGCCGCAGGGACTCCGTTTTCATCAATGATTTCTGAATCTGAAGTAGTCTATGGGGCTGAAGATTTCAGCATCAGCCGTGGAATTGGTTTCCGATGATGTTTTCTAGGACCGCAGGGACTCCATTTTCGTCAATGATTTTTGAATCTGACGTATTCGATGGGGCTGAAGATTTCAGCGTCCGCCCTGGAAATGTGTTCCACTGATGATTTCTAGGGCCGCAGGGACTCCCTTTTCGACAATGATTTCTGGTTCTGACGTAGTCTTTGGGGCTGAAGATTTCAGCGTCAGCCCTGGAAATGGGTTCCAGTGATGATTTCTAGGGCCGCAGGGACTCCATTTTCGTCAATGATTTCTGGTTCTGATGTAGTCTATGGGGCTGAAGATTTCAGCGTCAGCCGTGGAATTGGTTTCCGATGATGTTTTCTAGGACCGCAGGGACTCCATTTTCGTCAATGATTTTTGAATCTGACGTAGTCGATGGGGCTGAACATTTCAGCGTCAGCCCTGGAATTGGGTTCCGTTGATGATTTCTAGTGCCGGAGGTAATCCGTTTTCGTCAATGATTTCTAATTCTGACGTAGTTCATCGGGCTGAAGATTTCAGCGTCAGCCGTGGAAATGGGTTGCGGTGATGATTTCTAGGACCGCAGGGACTCCGTTTTCGTCAATGATTTTTGAATCTGACGTAGTCTATGGGGCTGAAGATTTCAGCGTCCGCCCTGGAAATGGGTTCCACTAATGATTTCTAGGGCCGCAGGGACTCCGTTTTCATCAATGATTTTTGAATCTGAAGTAGTCTATGGGGCTGAAGATTTCAGCGTCCGCCCTGGAAATGGGTTCCAGTGATGATTTCTAGGGCCGCAGGGACTCCGTTTTCGTCAATGATTTTTGAATCTGACGTAGTCTATGGGGCTGAAGATTTCAGCGTCCGCCCTGGAAATGGGTTCCGCTGATGATTTCTAGGGCCGTAGGGACTCTTTTTTCGACAATGATTTCTGGTTCTGACGTAGTCTATGGGGCTGCAGATTTCAGCGTCAGCCCTGGAATTGGGTTCCGTTGATGATTTCTCGGGCCGCAGGTAATCCGTTTTCGTCCAAGATTTCTGATTCTGATTTAGTTCATGTGGCTGAAGATTTCTGCGTCAGCCGTGGAATTGGGTTGCGGTGATGATTTCTAGGACCGCAGGGACTCCGTTTTCGTCAATGATTTTTGAATCTGACGTAGTCTATGGGGCTGAAGATTTAAGCGTCCGCACTGGAAATGGGTTCCACTGATGATTTCTAGGGCCGTAGGGACTCCCTTTTCGTCAATGATTTCTGGTTCTGACGTAGTCTTTGGGGCAGAAGATTTCAGCGTCAACCCTGGAAATGGGTTCCAGTGATGATTTGTCGGGCCGTAGGGACTCCGTTTTCATCAATGATTTCTGGTTCTGACGTAGTCTATGGGGCTGAAGATTTGAGTGTCCGCCCTGGAATTGGGTTGCCCTTATGATTTCTAGGGCCGGAGGGACTCTTTTTTCGACAATGATTTCTGGTTCTGACGTTGTCTATGGGGCTGAAGATTTTAGCGTCAGCCCTGGAATTGGGTTCCGTTGATGATTTCTCGTGCCGCAGGTAATCCGTTTTCGTCAATGATTTCTGATTCTGGCGTAGTTCATGGGGCTGAACATTTCAGCGTCAGCTGTGGAACTGGGGTGCGGTGATGATTTGTTGGTCCGGATGGACTCAGTTTTCGTCAACAATTTCTGATTCTGACGTAGTCTATGGGGCTGAAGATTTCAGCGTCGGCCTTGGAAATGGGTTTCAGTGATGATTTCTAGGGCCGCAGGGACTCCCTTTTCGACAAAGATTTCTGGTTCTGACGTAGTCTTTGGGGCAGAAGATTTCAGCGTCAGCCTTGGAATTTGGTTCCGTTGATGATTTCTAGTGCCGCAGGTAATCCGTTTTCGTCAATGATTTATGATTCTGACGTAGTTCATGGGGCTGAAGATTTCAGCGTCAGCCGTGGAACTGGGTTGCGGTGATGATTTCTTGGTTCGGAGGGACTCAGTTTTCGTCAATGATTTCTGATTCTGACGTAGTCTATGGGGCTGAAGATTTCAGCGTCAGCCTTGGAATTGGTTTCCGATTATGATTTCTAGGGCCGCAAGGACTCCATTTTCGTCGACGATTTCTGAATCTGACGTTGTCTATGGGGCTGAAGATTTCAGCGTCGGCCCTGGAAATGGGTTCCGCTGATGATTTCTAGGGCCGCAGAGACTCCATTTTCCACAATGATTTCTAGTTCTGACGTAGTCTTTGGGGCTGAAGATTTCAGCGTCAGCCCTGGAAATGGGTTCCCGTGATGATTTCTAGGGCCGCAGGGACTCAATTTTCGTCAATGATTTCTGGTTCTGATGTAGTCTATGGGGCTGAAGATTTCAGCGTCAGCCGCGGAATTGGTTTCCGATGATGTTTTCTAGGACCGCAGGGACTCCATTTTCGTCAATGATTTTTGAATCTGACGTAGTCGATGGGGCTGAACATTTCAGCGTCAGCCCTGGAATTGGGTTCCGTTGATGATTTCTAGTGCCGCAGGTAATCCGTTTTCGTCAATGATTTCTAATTCTGACGTAGTTCATCGGGCTGAAGATTTCAGCGTCAGCCGTGGAAATGGGTTGCGGTGATGATTTCTAGGACCGCAGGGACTCCGTTTTCGTCAATGATTTTTGAATCTGACGTAGTCTATGGGGCTGAAGATTTCAGCGTCCGCCCTGGAAATGGGTTCCGCTGATGATTTCTAGGGCCGTAGGGACTCCCTTTTCGACAATGATTTCTGGTTCTGACGTAGTCTTTGGGGCAGAAGATTTCAGCGTCAGCCCTGGAAATGGGTTCCAGTGATGATTTCTCGGGCCGTAGGGACTCCGTTTTCATCAATGATTTCTGGTTCTGACGTAGTCTATGGGGCTGAAGATTTGAGCGTCCACCCTGGAATTGGGTTGCCCTTATGATTTCTAGGGCCGTAGGGACTCCTTTTTCGACAATGATTTCTGGTTCTGACATAGTCTATGGGGCTGCAGATTTCAGCGTCAGCCCTGGAATTGGGTTCCGTTGATGATTTCTAGTGCCGCAGGTAATCCGTTTTCGTCCAAGATTTCTGATTCTGACTTAGTTCATGTGGCTGAAGATTTCTGCGTCAGCCGTGGAATTGGGTTGCGGTGATGATTTCTTGGTCCGGAGGGACTCAGTTTTTGTCAATGATTTCTGATTCTGACGTTGTCTATGGGGCTGAAGATTTCAGCGTCGGCCCTGGAAATGGGTTCCAGTGATGATTTCTAGAGCCGCAGGGACTCCCTTTTCGACAATGATTTCTGGTTATGACGTTGTCTATGGGGCTGAAGATTTCAGCGTCCGCCCTGGAAATGGGTTTCGCTGATTATTTCTAGGGCCGCAGGGTCTCCATTTTCGTCAATGATTTCTGGTTCTGACGTAGTCTATGGGGCAGAAGATTTCAGTGTCAGCCCTGGAATTGGGTTTCGTTGATGATTTCTCGTGCTGCAGGTAATCCATTTTCGTCAATGATTTCTGATTCTGACGTAGTTCAAGGGGCTGAAGATTTCAGCGTCAGCCGTGGAACTGGGTTGCGGTGATGATTTCTTGGTCCGAAGGGACTCAGTTTTCGTTAATGATTTCTGATTCTGACGTAGTCTATGGGCTGAAGATTTCAGCGTCAACCATGGAAATAGGTTCTGGTGATGATTTGTAGGGCCGCAGGGACTCCGTTTTCGTCAATGATTTCTGGTTCTGATGTAGTCTATGGGGCTGAAGATTTCAGCGTCAGCCGTGGAACTGGGATGCGGTGATGATTTCTAGGACCGTAGGGACTCCGTTTTCGTCAATGATTTTTGAATCTGACGTAGTCTATGGGGCTGAAGATTTCAGCGTCCACCATGGAAATGGGTTCCACTGATGATTTCTAGGGCCGCAGGGACTCCCTTTTCGACAATGATTTCTGGTTCTGACGTAGTCTTTGGGGCAGAAGATTTCAGCGTCAGCCTTGGAATTTGGTTCCGTTGATGATTTCTAGTGCCGCAGGTAATCCGTTTTCGTCAATGATTTATGATTCTGACGTAGTTCATGGGGCTGAAGATTTCAGCGTCAGCCGTGGAACTGGGTTGCGGTGATGATTTCTTGGTTCGGAGGGACTCAGTTTTCGTCAATGATTTCTGATTCTGACGTAGTCTATGGGGCTGAAGATTTCAGCGTCAGCCCTGGAATTGGTTTCCGATGATGATTTCTAGGGCCGCAAGGACTCCATTTTCGTCGACGATTTCTGAATCTGACGTTGTCTATGGGGCTGAAGATTTCAGCGTCGGCCCTGGAAATGGGTTCCGCTGATGATTTCTAGGGCTGCAGAGACTCCATTTTCCACAATGATTTCTAGTTCTGACGTAGTCTTTGGGGCTGAAGATTTCAGCGTCAGCCCTGGAAATGGGTTCCAGTGATGATTTCTAGGGCCGCAGGGACTCAATTTTCGTCAATGATTTCTGGTTCTGATGTAGTCTATGGGGCTGAAGATTTCAGCGTCAGCCGTGGAATTGGTTTCCGATGATGTTTTCTAGGACCGCAGGGACTCCATTTTCGTCAATGATTTTTGAATCTGACGTAGTCGATGGGGCTGAACATTTCAGCGTCAGCCCTGGAATTGGGTTCCGTTGATGATTTCTAGTGCCGCAGGTAATCCGTTTTCGTCAATGATTTCTAATTCTGACGTAGTTCATCGGGCTGAAGATTTCAGCGTCAGCCGTGGAACTGGGTTGCGGTGATGATTTCTAGGACCGCAGGGACTCCGTTTTCGTCAATGATTTTTGAATCTGACGTAGTCTATGGGGCTGAAGATTTCAGCGTCCGCCCTGGAAATGGGTTCCGCTGATGATTTCTAGGGCCGTAGGGACTCCCTTTTCGACAATGATTTCTGGTTCTGACGTAGTCTTTGGGGCAGAAGATTTCAGCGTCAGCCCTGGAAATGGGTTCCAGTGATGATTTCTAGGGCCGCAGGGACTCAATTTTCGTCAATGATTTCTGGTTCTGATGTAGTCTATGGGGCTGAAGATTTCAGCGTCAGCCGTGGAATTGGTTTCCGATGATGTTTTCTAGGACCGCAGGGACTCCATTTTCGTCAATGATTTTTGAATCTGACGTAGTCGATGGGGCTGAACATTTCAGCGTCAGCCCTGGAATTGGGTTCCGTTGATGATTTCTAGTGCCGCAGGTAATCCGTTTTCGTCCAAGATTTCTGATTCTGACTTAGTTCATGTGGCTGAAGATTTCTGCGTCAGCCGTGGAATTGGGTTGCGGTGATGATTTCTTGGTCCGGAGGGACTCAGTTTTTGTCAATGATTTCTGATTCTGACGTTGTCTATGGGGCTGAAGATTTCAGCGTCGGCCCTGGAAATGGGTTCCAGTGATGATTTCTAGAGCCGCAGGGACTCCCTTTTCGACAATGATTTCTGGTTATGACGTTGTCTATGGGGCTGAAGATTTCAGCGTCAGCCGTGGAAATGGGTTGCGGTGATGATTTCTAGGACCGCAGGGACTCCGTTTTCGTCAATGATTTTTGAATCTGACGTAGTCTATGGGGCTGAAGATTTCAGCGTCCGCCCTGGAAATGGGTTCCGCTGATGATTTCTAGGGCCGTAGGGACTCCCTTTTCGACAATGATTTCTGGTTCTGACGTAGTCTTTGGGGCAGAAGATTTCAGCGTCAGCCCTGGAAATGGGTTCCAGTGATGATTTCTCGGGCCGTAGGGACTCCGTTTTCATCAATGATTTCTGGTTCTGACGTAGTCTATGGGGCTGAAGATTTGAGCGTCCACCCTGGAATTGGGTTGCCCTTATGATTTCTAGGGCCGTAGGGACTCCTTTTTCGACAATGATTTCTGGTTCTGACGTAGTCTATGGGGCTGAAGATTTCAGCGTCAGCCCTGGAATTGGGTTCCGTTGATGATTTCTAGTGCCGCAGGTAATCCGTTTTCGTCCAAGATTTCTGATTCTGACGTAGTTCATGGGGCTGAAGATTTCAGCGTCAGCCGTGGAACTGGGTTGCGGTGATGATTTCTTGGTCCGGAGGGACTCAGTTTTCGTCAATGATTTCTGATTCTGACGTAGTCTATGGGGCTGAAGATTTCAGCGTCGGCCCTGGAAATGGGTTCCAGTGATGATTTCTAGGGCCGCAGGGACTCCCTTTTCGACAATGATTTCTGGTTCTGACGTAGTCTATGGGGCTGAAGATTTCAGCGTCCGCCCTGGAAATGGGTTTCGCTGATTATTTCTAGGGCCGCAGGGACTCCATTTTCGTCAATGATTTCTGGTTCTGACGTAGTCTATGGGGCAGAAGATTTCAGTGTCAGCCCTGGAATTGGGTTCCGTTGATGATTTCTAGTGCCGCAGGTAATCCGTTTTCGTCAATGATTTCTGATTCTGACGTAGTTCATGGGGCTGAAGATTTCAGCGTCAGCCGTGGAACTGGGTTGCGGTGATGATTTCTTGGTCCGGAGGGACTCAGTTTTCGTCAATGATTTCTGATTCTGACGTAGTCTATGGGGCTGAAGATTTCAGCGTCAGCCATGGAAATGGGTTCCGGTGATGATTTCTAGGGCTGAAGGGACTCCGTTTTCGTCAATGATTTCTGGTTCTGATGTAGTCTATGGGGCTGAAGATTTCAGCGTCAGCCGTGGAACTGGGTTGCGGTGATGATTTCTTGGTCCGGAGGGACTCAGTTTTCGTCAATGATTTCTGATTCTGACGTAGTCTATGGGGCTGAAGATTTCAGCGTCAGCCCTGGAAATGGGTTCCAGTGATGATTTGTAGGGCCGCAGGGACTCTGTTTTCGTCAATGACTTCTGGTTCTGACATAGTCTATGGGGCTGAAGATTTGAGCGTCCGCCCTGGAAATGGGTTCCGCTGATTATTTCTAGGGCCGTAGGGACTCCATTTTCGTCAATGATTTCTGGTTCTGACGTAGTTCATGGGGCTGAAGATTTCAGCGTCAGCCGTGGAACTGGGTTGCGGTGATGATTTCTTGGTCCGGAGGGACTCAGTTTTCGTCAATGATTTCTGATTCTGACGTAGTCTATGGGGCTGAAGATTTCAGCGTCAGCCCTGGAATTGGGTTCCGATGATGATTTCTAGGACCGCAAGGACTCCATTTTTGTCAATGATTTCTGAATCTGACGTAGTCTATGGGGCTGAAGATTTCAGCGTCAGCATTGGAAATGGGTTCCTCTGATGATTTATAGGGCCGCAGGGACTCCCTTTTCGACAATGATTTCTGGTTCTGACGTAGTCTATGGGGCTGAAGATTTCAGCGTCAGCCCTGGAAATGGCTTCCGCTGATTATTTCTATGGCCGCAGGGACTCCATTTTTGTCAATGATTTCTGGTTCTGACGTAGTTCATGGGGCTGAGGATTTCAGCGTCAGCCGTGGAACTGGGTTGCGGTGATGATTTCTTGGTCCGGAGGGACTCAGTTTTCGTCAATGATTTCTGATTCTGACGTAGTCTATGGGGCTGAAGATTTCAGCATCAGCCCTGGAATTGGTTTCCGATGATGATTTCTAGGGCCGCAAGGACTCCATTTTCATCGACGATTTCTGAATTTGACGTTGTCTATGGGGTTGAAGATTTCAGCGTCGGCCCTGGAAATGGGTTCCAGTGATGATTTCTAGGGCCGCAGGGACTCCCTTTTCGACAATGATTTCTGGTTATGACGTTGTCTATGGGGCTGAAGATTTCAGCGTCCGCCTTGGAAATGGGTTTCGCTGATTATTTCTAGGGCCGCAGGGTCTCCATTTTCGTCAATGATTTCTGGTTCTGACGTAGTCTATGGGGCTGAAGATTTCAGCATCAGCCCTGGAATTGGGTTTCGTTGATGATTTCTCGTGCTGCAGGTAATCCATTTTCGTCAATGATTTCTGATTCTGACGTAGTTCAAGGGGCTGAAGATTTCAGCGTCACCCGTGGAACTGGGTTGCGGTGATGATTTCTTGGTCCGAAGGGACTCAGTTTTCGTTAATGATTTCTGATTCTGACGTAGTCTATGGGCTGAAGATTTCAGCGTCAGCCATGGAAATGGGTTCTGGTGATGATTTGTAGGGTCGCAGGGACTCCGTTTTCGTCAATGATTTCTGGTTCTGATGTAGTCTATGGGGCTGAAGATTTCAGCGTCAGCCGTGGAACTGGGTGCGGTGATG
>JAAWWB010000123.1:0-23153 GCA_018804465.1 Populus tomentosa | reverse complement strand
ATGTGCTCCAAACTTGTATTATGCTAGCATGATGCAAAATAACCCTTGAAGTCAGTGCAGAAGGGGGGGGGGTAATAATCTTGCTCAATTTGGCAAAATGATGAACCAAATAAGTGCTCAGATGAATATTGATAAAAATGCAAATTCTAATTCTATGCACTGATCACCATTAATTTCTTAGTCCCAAGTATAAATTTGACTTTGTACTGGTTTTCTATTTCCCTTCTGAATTAATAACTACTTCAATTTCAAGTTTTGGAGACAGAGGGCATGGTCCGTATAGATATTTATAGCTTTGTTTAATGTTTTACATATTATCTCCTAAAAGTAAATCCTATTCATGTATTTCTCGAGGTCCTTCAAGAAATCACAAGTTTCCTCCTCAGTTTAGATAACCAGGTTTTAAACTCTATCACACATGAGTATTCATTTTCTGTACATCGTAGGTTTCTAGCGTTTGATTTTGTGCAAGGATGTAAGATTTTGTTGCTTTAAGCTTTCATACAAGAGAGATAAGTATATGGACTTGCCACAAAGATTTGATGATTTAAGTTGCAAGCAAATGGTGGTCACTCTCTCTCTCTCTCTCTCTTTTAATTTATTTTGGAGGCAAACATGGTAAATTATGTTGTATGGGAGATGTTAATCTGAAACAAGATCATCTCTCGTATCTGCATAGGTTCATACTTAAATACAATGCCGACTTGATTTGGTTGTAAGGAGCCATAAACTGCACTGCCTTTGCATGATTTAACAATGTTTGTCTTTTCATTGTTAATTATATACTAACAATTAGAAGGTATGAAGTTTACACAAGAGTAGGATTTAGTTATTTATTTAGAGAACATTGGAAACTTTATTAGAGGTAGGAAAACGGAGATGTATCTACATCAAGACAGGAATGGTGCAACAGGATTGTTGGAGAGTCTGGAAGGTTTGGGTGAGGGATGTGGGAACAAATTTTATGGTGGTTTTCATTTTGTAGGATTATAGATAGAACGTATAAGAGGCGGATTTGGCATATGATCACTTGGAATGGTGCAACAGGATTCATATGGCTGACCCCAACTAGTTTGGGATTGATACTGGGTCCTTCATAGATTTAAGCAAATCACTGCACATGCTTACATTTACATGGTGCCTCTATATTCCATAGAACAAAGCCATTAGAAACCGAACTAGTTCTGGAGCAGAGGTAGCTTGAGATATTCTTACCCTGGAAAAAAATTCAAGCACCACGGTGAAAAATTAATGAAAAAAGTATAATAATAAAAGACCATTTTGACTGGTCAGCCTTTTTTCTAGCTCATACAAATTATGTTACATTTCATGGAAATGCTTTTATTTATTTAGAAAAAATATTTCACTTTCACCTACAATTTATTTTTAGGGCTGTGGCATGCTTTCTTGGTTCTGGCCTGCTTAAACAGCCATTAGTGATTCTACGCATCCTTCAAACACATTGGACATCATGACAATTTAACGTGATTCAAGCTCATACACTCTTTATTAAGTTCTTGCCTTCAATTGAGCTGGTTTGTTCTATAAATGAGTGAGAACTGATGTAGAGACTAATGATTGGTATGCTTGATTGTTGTTTCCGTATCCAGATTCGACTAGCAGAAGCTCAGCAGCAGAAAACTATGTCACAGGAAATGAAGCCAGAGCAAATGGAGAAGATGACAAAATTGGAAGGCTGGCGCCAAGAGCTGAAGCTCTTGGAGGGTAAAAAGGCTGAAGAGGCATCGTCATGAATGCTGTTTTGTTTCAGTGTGAGAAAACTGTGTAGTTTTCCATTTGCTTTTTTACTTGCAATTTTTCAACCATGGCTCTTCAATCTGCTAGAACCATTTTGGTTTAGAAATCATTATTTCTTCTTCGTTGATGAGGGACCTTTATCCGTTAATTTCGGATTGATGTCTGTGTTCATGGTGCAAGTGTGCTTGTTTACATCATACGTTCTAGGGAATCAAACTCCACTTGTCCCTAAATGACATGCCACCTTAGAGCAAGCTGTAAACCATCTAGGCGAATCCTTTGGGAATTTTTCAGGATCTTTTGCGGCACGTAAATTTTCTTACCATGCCTCCTTTTGCAAGCTGACATGGTTTCGAACTCCTTTTCATGACTTCCATATTCTCACTTAACGTCTGGTCTTTACTCTATTTTTATGAGAAGAATTTGGTTATGCAAAATAAATAAATAAATAAATTTTGTATGGTCCTAAGTGTTTATTTGATATTGTGGTAGTTTTTGTGATTGTAGTTTAAAAAAGAAAATATTTTTAGTTGCAATTATAAAAAAAAAGGTTTAAAAAATGTGTGTAGTTAAAACTGTTATGCAATGAATCTTTATATGATGATACGCAAGTTTTCATGAAAGAAAAAAAAATGTATTTTAGTTTTTACAAGATCCACAATTATATATAGAATTCAATGCAAAAAACAAAAGTTATTTTGTAATCAAATATTTTTTTTATTATTTTATGATTGGATAGAAAGCATAAATTATTAAAAATTTAGGCAACTTGTGTGGCGTACTTCAATCTTCATTAATGATATTTCTTGATGTTGTTAAATTTATTTTGTCGAGTTTTTTTTTATTTTTATTTTTTTATTTTTTTTTATTTTAATTTTATGATAGTAGTGATATTGTCATCAAAGTTTCAATGTGCTTCCGATAATTTTTTTCTTGTTTTTTCCTCCGCTCTCATCAAATTAATTCTTTGTAGACCATTCTATAATTTTTTTTAAAAATCATATATACAACTCACTAGTTGCAAATTGTTAGCCTTATGGCTAAGATAATGATTTAATTATATGTTTTGATGATAACATAAACATTGGATATAATAAAACATTGTTTTGATATATGTATATCACTTTATTAATATCATAATATATTCCATGCTTAAATGATTTAAATAAGAATGTTAATATGCCATATAAATATGAACATATATATTATATGTTGCACACACCCTTATAATGATAATAGACAAGTTTACAATATTCGAGAAATCATCAAACAAGCAAGTTGCACACACCCTTTTAATGATAACAAACAAGTTTACAATATTCAAGAAATCATCAAACAAGCAAGTAAAGGTTTCATGAAGGCCAGGAACAAAAAACTTGTAGAAATTACAATATCAACTTTGTTAATCAAGAATTTGTAATAGGATTTTGCCAAATAGCACTAGATTTGGTTAGAATATCTTATAATATCTATACAACCTAAACAAACCCAAAAGAACCAAAGAAAACCAAAAAAAGATCAAAATACAAAAATAGAACAAAATCTAAATAGTAGCCAAAACGATCTCATCGTTTTGAAAACAACAAGACAATAGCCAAAACAATCCAACTTTTTTGAGACGGTCAGACCATTTCTCAAACTGGTTTAGCCATTTCTCAAAATGACTAGTCTATTTATATCAAATTTCAAGAAACTTTTGGGGTTTTTCAAAACAATCTTAACTGATTCTAAAATGGTCGGACTGATTCTGCCAACGAGTATAAAACCGTGTCTAACAGCTACTTTCTTTTCTAAGTCTATAAATAGCCTTTTACTTGCCCAAAACATGTGTGGACCTTTTAAGGCAAAAATCTAAGCATACTCCTTTAAAAAACAACTTATAATACTCTTGTTTTACTTGTAATCATTAAAAAAATAAGGTTGGGTGTGAATTGACAAAATTCTCCCAAAGAGCTTAATTGTTATTCCAATCAGCTTTACTAATAGAGTATATTGTGCAAAGTGCAAATGACACTCTAAAAACTTGGAAAAGCCTCCAGAGATAAAATTATAAGTGGTTTAATACTTGTTATTCAACAAGTATTGGTGAAATGTTTTCTAGTCTTTAGCCTTTTTAAAAGATTAGGGATAATAGTTTGATCCTAATCTTATAAAAGGATTGAGTTTGATCTTGTAACAACAAATTAACATATTATGTAACGGTTTGGTCTTACTCGTTAAGAAGATCAGTGTGTAATAGTAAAACTCTTGAATGGAAGTTCAAGGAGAGGAGCAGACAGTTTGCTAAACCTCTATAAATCTTGGTACACTTTCTGTAAACTCTCACTCTTTAATTATCTCATTTCTATTGTTTATTGCTTCCATATTTGGTTGAGTGTTTAGAATTTCATGTTATTCAGTAACACATTTTTAGTTTATATTTTACCTTGCATACTTAATTCACCCCTATCTTATATGTTTGTGTTGCCTTAATTCTAGAACAATTGATTTTAGAGCTTGTGTTCTTGTTTTAGGATTTAACCATCTTAGAGTTAAAGATCATGGATATCAGTGAACTTAGATTTCCTAAGACTATAGTATATGAAAAAGATGATATAGAATCACCTAACTTAAACTTCACTGAACAAGATGGAGATGTCGATATGAGTTTTGATGATTTAATTACCTTATGTGAAGACTTAAATAAAAAGAACAAGGTGTATAGAAAGACTAATTAAAACTTGGAAAAGATGCATGAAAATTTGAAAAATGAAAATAATGATTTACTTGAAAAATGTGATAGATTAACACAAGTAAATGAATCATTCTAAGATATTGCTAGTTATTTCTTATCTTTAAAGGATTTAAAAAATGAAAATGATGCTCTTAGAAAACAAATTAAAGACTTGACTTCAACTTTAGCCAACTTTACTTAAGGTTGAGATAACTTGGATGTTTTATTGAGAGGACAAAACAAAAACCTAAATAAAAGTGGTTTAGGTTTCAGTTATATAGAAAAACAAAAATTAAATGAGCATGTTAATCAATATAGCATGTATAATTGTTTTTTCTATATGTGATTTTTGCAAGGACATGTATCATATAAATATAGATTAAAGAAAAATGAGATTCCAAAAAATATGTTATGGGTATCGCAAGGCACAATGCCTAAGAAACAAGGATCCAATGTTAAAAAGGTACCTAAAAATACTTCTCGCAGGAATTCCACAAATGACCCGGCTGGTCTAAAGAGCAAGCGTGCGTGAGCTATTCACGCACGCTTGCTAAAATACCTATGTAATTAAAATGCAAAATAGGGAAGAGCGAAAGCTTACCTAGTTTGTAGAGCCTTTGAATGAGAACCAAGCGGTGCAGGGCAATGTTTTCTTCCTTTTTTATTCTTCTGTGCTCTCTTTCCACTCTTTATCTTGTTCTTCTTATTCATATAATTTTCTTTGGTTTTTGTTTTGCTCCTCTAGGTCTCTTTTTCTCTCTTGGATTTTCCTTTGTTTTTCATCGTCTCTCTCTGTTTTCTGCTTTTTTTTTTCCCTCTCCATCTTTCCCCCTTGTTCCTCCCTTTCACTGGCCTTTTATAGGTTTTCTCGTGTAAGGCTCATCCTTATCTTCCCTGGGCGCTAATCTTCATGTGGAGATAGAATTTGAGACTTCGTGTTTTGGTTGGATTGGGACACCAACAGTCCTGCCATTGTTGGATTGTTGGTGATGGTTTCCTTCACGCCTCAATGACTTGTTATGGCGGGCGAAGGACACGAAAACGAATTGAGAAACTGGTGATGGAAGTCGTGTGTATTGCAATGTGTCTGGTAATGTGAGCTTCCTGTCTGGGTGGTGTTCTGTATTTCCTCCGTAGGTGGTCTCCTCTGTTTCTAGAGGATGAAGACGAAGAATGGAAATGACAAAAAGACGTTGTTTCTGTCTGGGGCGGCCCTTTCTCAATTTGGTTCTTGAAGTTTTGAAATTTTGCATTCAAGCCTATAATTTTTTAAATTTCAAATTTTGACCACCTTAAAATTAGATTAAAAAGCTAAGGGGTTAAAATTGGATTATAACATAAAAAACAGTAATAAATTCCATACTTGTGAAATATGATTATTAACCTAATTTTTTGAAGTTTGTATACAAAAGTACTAACAACTCAAAACACATTTTATGTTACACTTATTTAATCCAAACATGCTTATTTATCATTTCATATTGATTGAAAAGAATTAAGATATAGTTGTAAAAAATCATTTTAGGATATGTGTATATAATATATTCTATTTTTTCGATCCATATTCAATTAAAAAAAATATCACAACTATTATATTATCATAAAATTTAAATAATTTAAGAGGTTTGGATAAGAATTGATCTAGTATGAGATAATTTCCTTCTTTTTTTTTTTCTTCTAGTTTTACTTATAAAAATAAATAAATGTTAGATATATCTTTCTTAATAAAATCACGAACTTTTAATTGATTTAAGTGGAAAAAAAACATTGTAAGAAACTTTAATCTTAAAATAGAAAAAAAATAAAAATTCTTAAAATGAAAAAGAAGAAAAAAAAAAAAACTTTGTAAAATATTTTTTTGCTAAAAAAACTCATGAACTAGTCTTTCTTTTCTTGAGTTGAAAGGAACTTATTCTCAAGTTGAGACATCAATAAAAAACCACAAACCATGTGATGTTTTTGGAACACAAGCTGATCATTAATTAAAAACCATCCTCTACTATATGCGGTGATAAAACTAAGGATAACACAATCATATTGATTCTAGTTTCACTTCAAATGGATAGCTCACGAAAGAAAAGAAAAGAACACAGGCTGAAAATTTCCTAAGTACTGGTCATTGTGTCCCCTATAAGTCTTGAATTAAAGATGCTTCAAGAAAGACTTGTCTTGATGCAAATAAATGTGTAGGGAGCATGCACCATAAATGTTGGTTCTAATCCTTTTACATGAGACATGGAGTAAGTTTACTACTTGGTTTCTTAAAAAGGTTTCTTGCTGTCCTAGTGATCACCATTGTGAAGAAAATATGAGGAGGGCTCAACAGGTAGTGAGATGACTCGTATACCAATCATTACTAGTCTAAGCACTTAACAAGGAGTTGGATGGTTTCACGAACTTAAACCTTGACTTAAAGTCATAACCATTACTTCCCCACCTAACCCGAAGTTTCCATGCGCTCATCCCAAAATGGTATATCAAAAATAAATTAATGATGCATGAAAACATATACATATGGGCTGAAGCATAAGTAAAATAAAATAAGACAAAATTCAAAAAATTAAACACATCAAAATAGATAAACCATATAAAATACACAAAGCTTAGTCCAATACTGTAAAAAAAAAAAAATACCTATCCCTAGTGGAGTTGCCATTCTGTTGCTCGTGGATGCGCAACATCAGGGGGTTGTTTGGAATCGCCACCTAGTTGTTTGGTTTAAGGTCACTAGGAAACCTGGGTGTATTAGTATTGTTAGAGATTCAAATGTAAGAGACTGATTATGGTTAAAGAAGATACTAACACCCTTAACGCACTCTACCTAAGGTAAGCTGCTTTGTGGTTTGATGTGGTTTGAGGGGTTTTGATGATTTCTTGATTGGTGATCTATCCATGGTTTATAATTTCAGATTTACTTGTATGAATAAACCTAGAAATTGAAATCTTCAAGAGATATTGGCCAGCCAGCAAAAGTCAATTCATCAAAATAAGGATTTTGTTTGCTGCATATACATAACAACCGAAGCATCACTTTGCCAAAGATCTTGAAAAGACCCATAAAGTTATATAATGCGAGAATTAGATGAAGAGGCGAGAGCTTACTCAAGAGTATGTCAAACACAATGAGAGATCTGATAATCTACCACAAGATGCAGTACATCCATTGTAAGAGAGGAGAGCAATGCACTCAAAATAAGTTGATCCTGTTGCTTTTAACGAAGAAAGAAAGGGTTGATATGTGGAGAAGAACCAATAAAATTATCAATTTCAGATATATAAGAAGGAGGAAACAAAACAGAGCCATCAACAAAGTGGAAGGTACCCTGACCAAGAAGATATGGCTTCATCTGCATTCGTCAATAAAGATAATTGTTGTTCGTAAGCTTTGTCATACCCTCTCGAGAGCTTGACGTCAAGGCGACCCTTCCTGGTGCAGGGATTGATGTCGGGGTTTTTGTTTTTGTAAAAAAGGGAGTTGCCACCTAGTATTATAGTTACTAGAAAACCTAATTGGTCTTTCAGAGATTCTAAGGCAAGGGACTGGTTGCGTAAAGGGAAGGTTTCAGCACCCCTAATACGCCCTACCTAAGGTAAGTTGCTTGGTGTTTGGTTTGCCTTATAATTGCTATGGTGTTGATGTTCTCTAATCCCATCAGTTTCTTAGGATAAGTCTGCTATGATTAACGAACTTGAGTTCAAAATATAAGGGAAAGAACCCTTGGCCAATGTAAATCATACCTTTAGATATGTCTATAGAGTGCCAAAGAGGAATGGTGCAGATCTCTTGAAGTCTATGTTTGATTTGAAATAAATTTATGAATTTATGAATTTAGAGACAACTAAGATAGAAATCTAAGGAGACTCAATGGGCTTAAAAGCTTATTTTTCCCTTAGTATTTCAAGTATTTGCGACTCATAAATTGCAAGGAAGAGAAACAAAAAAACTAAGTTAGAAATATAAGGAAATTCAAGGTGCTTTAAAAACCCATTTTGCCTTAGTATTTTATATCTTCATGACTCATAAACTACGTAATCAAAATTTGAAACATCCCCAATTAGAATTGAGGCTTCTTTCAAAGGTGTGCAATTAAATTGTTCTAAATAAAATTTTAGGCATAAATCTGCCCATACGTTAAAAATAAACAAGTTGTACAATATTTTGGAAATTTACCTTTCATAGGTTTCTTTGCCCTTATATTATTAAGGGATAATGACTTGTTATTCTTAGAAAAATGTTTTTGATATTAACCACTTGGGGTTTCTTTATCCAAATATTAACAGTGAACAATTGGCGAATTATTCCCAATAATATTTTGAATATCAACCCCTTTGGGGTTTCTTTATCCAAACATTTGTAGTGAATAATAACAAATTATTCCTAATAATATTTTGGATATTAACCTCTTTAGGATTTCTTTATCCAAACATTAATAATGAATAATTAATAACAAATTGTTCCTAATAATATTTTGGATATTTATCCCTTTGAGATTTCTTTATCCAAATATTAATAGCGAATAAAGACGAGTTCCCAAAATTAAGATTTTTGTATTTTTTGAAATATTGGCCAATACCCTTTGGAATTTTACAAACATGTTGTAAAATCCAGAAATGCAAGGAAATAATTTTTTTTGTTGTGTTTAAGAAATCCATGCAAAAACACATTTTTAAAACTTCTAATATTTGTTTATATATATATATATATATATATATATAAATGTTAAAAACATGTTAGGATATTGGCCATATGCAACACGCAAAAACATTTTTTTATATTTTTTTTTGTCACAAGCATCACAAAAAAGGAAAAAAAAACAAGCCATACACATCCATTCCAAAATTTGCAAAAGGCCTAAAACACTGATATATATATAAAATAAATTTCCTAAAGCCAAACTCTACTCACACAAGATTCAGTCCGTCCATTTAAACCCAAATCCTATAACTAAAAAAAAATAACAAGTCTGTATGCACTAGAAGACCACAATTCTGAAAACCAAAACCTATAACAATAACCATGACTCAACACCCATCCTAGGGGTGATCATTTTCGGTTCGGTTCGGTTTTTACCTATAAAAAACAACCAAACCGGTTTGTTTTTTTTTCTGAAAAAAAAACCGAAACCGAACCGAAACCGAGTCAAACCAATCAGTTTCGATCCGGTCCGGTTCGGTTCTTGATATAAAAAAACCGAGAAAACCTATGCCTCATTTCCTGAGCCTTGTCACCATCAAACAAAACAAACTTAGCAAGAACTTGTTTGAGATCTAACTAATCTTGTTTGAGAAACGAAACAAACTTATGCATTATTTACTTAGCCTTGTCACCATCAAGATTAAGCAAATGGAAGCAGTGGTCGTCCTTTTCATTCTCAACAAGTTCAACAGTTCCCTTTCATCCTTTCCTTTTCAACTTCTCATGGTAATTCATAGCTGCAACAATCAAAGTCTTCCTCAACTACAAAGATCAATGTTCTCTCGCACCCAAGCATAGCAAGATCCGCTACACCCAGATTCATCCTAGGATCAAGAGGCAAGAGGGTGCTGCTTCTAAGTCTAGGGAGAGGGAGAGAAAGAGGGAGAGGGAAAGGAAGGGGCGGGGGGGCTGAGGGGGAGGGGGAGGGAGAGGGAGAGGCAAAAGGGGGCTAGGGTTAGTGGCTGGGGGGGTATAACATTTTCTATTTATAGTATCATTTCTATTTATATTATATTTTTTTGAACCGGTTCGGTTCGGTTCGGGTTAACCGGTTCTTGCATTACAAAACCGAAAACCGAACCGAACCGGGATTTTTTCTAACTATTCTAATCGGTTTTATCGGTTTTATTTTTCGGTTCGGTTTTTTCAGTTAATATTTTTTCGGTTTTCTCGGTTTATTCGGTTTTCCGGTTTTTTTGCACACCCCTAACCCATCCTTTTTCTGATCTTTAATACTGCCACACTTGTTAGTCTCATGCAAAAGGAAACGACTTGAGCAACACCTTTATAATGAAGCAAATACAGAACTAAAAACACAAACCAACGGCCAGCTAGCTCTTTTTTCAGAAAAAAACAATCAAAGTGAAAACGTGAACCGAAAGTCTGCTAAAAGACCGCCTTGACAGTAAAGGGACTTCACTCGTGTTTCACTTTCTAGATAGAACTTTATTTAGGAGCCAAACTCAAACTAATGCACATCCTAAGGCAAAGAGACACTCGGACAAAGAAAGGGAAAGATAATGAAAGCCTTTAAAGCTCACGGTTCCTCACGGCAAGAGAATAAAAAAAGAAACGTAACTTTAACATGAACAAAAAATCTAAACTCCAAGCCATGCATGAACCGTGGGCAAGCATATGTCCTTTTGTCCAACCAGAAACGAATATCCAGAGCAAAAGGAAGGAACAGGTTTGGACAGAAAAAAACAACAGATGCCAAGTTTGAATATAGCAAGGAAGAAAGAAAAAAAACTGGAAAACTAACCTGCAGATCTTACTTGTCTGAATGCAGAAGATGAAGTTCAGATAGATGGAAAAGCCTTTGCTTTAGGCCTCTGAAAACCAAATAAAGCCTCTCGTTCTCACCGTTTTTTCTTCACTCTTTCTTTGCGTCTCTCTCTGCTTTCTCCTCCCTCTGTTTTTGGTCTATTCTCTCTGTTTTTTTTCTTTTCACCCTCACTCTCCCTTTTCTTTTTCTTTTTCTGTTGTACCGCCCACTGGTTTATATACCCAAACCAAGCTTGAAGACCACTCTCCAACCCTCTCATCCCAGCCGTCTCTTTTAGGGAGAAAATCCCAGCCACTAAATGGTGGTGAGGCTTCTCTTTGCGTCTTCTTTCACAGCTGGCACAGTGAGGTGCAAAAACCGTCTCCTTTGGACTGAAGCTAAAACTAAGATGTGCAGCCGAAAATCGGGCGCAAGGACGAGAGAATAAAAGGCCAGCAGGAACGGCTGCAGAGGAGGGAAATAATTGCGGACGGGTACTGTTCTCAAAACAACAAATGAACAGTACCATGCTAATTAATTCAAAATGGGGCTGTCTTATATCCTTAGCTGAAGAAGAGAAGTAATGTATAAGGACAGTGTCGTTTTGTTGTGGCAGATTCTTATTTTCTATCCTATCCCTGTTTTTCTATTTCTTCCAAAACCCAACCAAGTTTCTTCCAGTTTTTATATGCAATTAATTCCCTTATTTTAGTCTTTTCTCCAATTCAGTCCTGCAAACTTGGGGCAAAATCCTTCCTGCGGCAGAAAAGTTTTGCGGCAGAATTTTCGCTTCCTCATTAGATATTCAAACGTGAATATCTTGAGCTTCTGATACCGAAATCAAGCGATTTAAAAACCCAAATTCATCTACACATGTAGGACTACAACTTCCATGAGGATTCGAGGTGAGATAAAATCGTTTTACAGAACAGAATCGGGCCGCGATCTGGTTGGTAAAAATGGTCTCCTGATCTGATTAAAAAACTAACAAATGCCGAGCATCCCGATATGACTGAGAGTATAATCTAAGAATAAAGACCAGCACAATCATGATGGAAGCAAAGCCTTTAGTGTGAAATTCGGGTCAGAATCCTGCTTGCGGCAGAGTTCTCTACTTTCACTTTGAGATATTCAAACGGGGATATTTTGAGCTTTTGATATCAAAATCAGGTGATTCAAAAACCAAAATTCATCTACATGTATAGGACTACAACTTTCATGAAGGATTAAGAATGAGAAAAATTTATTTTGAAGTACAGAAATTGATTGCATCCTGGTTGGTCAAAAAGGATCTCCTGATCTAAATCAGGAAACTGACGATGCCAAGCATCCTACTTTGACTGAGAGTCTGCCATAAAAATAGTGAGCCCTAGGACCCAATAAAAGTGTAGGTCAATTTTTCAACATGTCATGAGTGACAAATATAGCCGGGATGGTTGGATATTACATGGAACCAGATTAGGATCAAAGCCTAAGTTGGAACAAAAAATTGTGACAATGGCAGAGCCAGTTTTTTTAGTGCAGCTTCTGAGGGATTTATCCAACCTTAGAGACCAGATAGTAAAGGAACGAATTTAGCATTTTAAAGACTCCTAATTAGCCTGAGAATCCTAACAATTTCGGCAACAAAGGGGAAGGATAAGAAGAGTAGATGCCAATTGAAACATGGTTCGAAAAACATTTCCTTCTCCTTTGTTTTTGTCAATCTCTCAGCAACCTTGAACTAAACTCTTGCCTTCAATTTAAAGGGGATATACACCATCTCCATTAGCATGTATGGCTTAAAAAATAAGTAACAACAAGCTTCAAGAAAATAACTTGCTGAGTAGTGGACAAAGCAATTATGGCTGGAGTTGAGGTCCCATAATATGAAGAGGCATGATAGAAACATGAGAACAAGAACCATTGTTCTACTCTGCAAGGGAGGGGGTTTGCTGCTGTGGGAAGGAGCCAGTGGCAATAGGCTGTGTGTGGTCGGTCGATGGTGCTACAACATCGATCCGGTGGAGGGAGAAGTTGAAAGCAGTAGAGTCCATTAAGGAGAGAGGAGTTTTAATATGTTAAAACTCTGATACCAAGTTGAAAAGAAATATGAGGCTTAACCTATTAGTCAGCTAACCTTTCTTATTTATATATGTAAGACAATTTATATATATATATATATAACAAATCCAAACATGCTTATTTATTATTTGATATTGATAGAAAAGAATTAAGATATGGTAGTAAAAAATCATTTTAAGATATGTGTATATAATATATTCTATTTTTCTCGATCCATAGTCAATTAAAAAAAATATCACAACTATTATATTATCATAAAATTTTAAATAATTTAAAAGGTTTGGATAATATTGATCTGGAGACAATTTCCTTTTTTTTTTTCTTCTAGTTTTCCCCATGAAAAGAAATAGATATTAGATAAACCTTTCTTAATAAAATTACAAACTTTTAATTGATTTAAGTGATAAAATAAAAAAAATACATGCTTAGAAACTTTAATCTAAAAATAGAAAAAAACAATTCCTAAAATGAAAAAGAAAAAATAAAAATAACTATGAAAGAAAAGAAAAGAGAAGAAAGGAAAAGAACATAGGAAGTATAGGTATATGTAAATGATAGATAGATAACCAATGCAAGAGAGCTAAAGCTTTTGATCAACCAGGCCACTGTTGGTGCTACAATCTTTAAGCTGCTCTTGTCATTTGTGGGCGTGCAACTGTGACCCAACACTACAGTTGCTTGCACTCAGTAGGAGGAAGAGGAAGAGGAAGAGGACGACGACGAGGAGGAGGCGGAGGCGGAGGGGGAGGAGGAGGAGGGGGGAGGCGACAGAGGAGGGGGAGGGAGCTTCTTTTTCTGACCTTCCTGGATTTGTTCTCCTCCATTCTTCTGCAATTAACATAACTAAATTAGACTGAAATTTATGAACATAACAAACAGATAGCATTAAAAGTTAAAAATAATGAACTTTCAATATCAGATGATTGAAAGAACATTGAAAAGAAACAACGGAAGAACATGTTAGCATCTTCAAAAATATGGAAGTCTAAACAAACATGCATATGATAGGGAATATATATATATATATATATATATATATGTATAGAAGAGAGTCAGAATTTATTATTTTGATGTCTTTTACCTTCTTCTCAACCTTTTTTTCTGCCTCTTCCTCTTCGACGTCCTTCTTTAGGGCCCCCTTTCCCCCCTCTTCCTTGTTATGGTCTTCATTGACGTCCTCCATGGATTCTTTGCTTTCCTCTGCGATGCCCTTCTTCAGGGCCCTTTCTTTTTCCTCATCGTGGTCCTCACTGACATCCTTCTGCAATTAACATAACCAAATCAGACTTAAATTTATGCACATAACAAACATATAGCATTCAAAGTTCAAAATAATGAACTTTCAATATCGGATGACTGAAAGAACATTGCAAAGAAACAACGGAAGAACATGTTAGCATCTTCAAAAATATGGAAGTCTAAACAACATGCATACGATAGGGAAAATATATATACAGAAGAGAGTCAGAATTTATCATTTTGATGTCATTTACCTTCTTCTCGACCTGTTTTTCTACCTCTTCCTCTTCGACGTCCTTCTTTAGGGCCCCCTTTCCCCCCTCTTCCTCGTTATGGTCTTCCTTGACGTCCTCCATGGATTCTTTCCTTTCCTCTTCGACGCCATTCTTCAGGGCCCCTTCTTTTTCCTCATCGTGGTCCTCACTGACATCCTTCTACAATTAACATAACCAAATTAGACTAAAATTTATGCACAGAACAAACAGATAGCATTAAAAGTTCAAAATAATGAACTTTTAATATGGGATGACTGAAAGAACATTACAAAGAAACAACGGAAGAACATGTTACCATCTTAAAAAATATGGAAGTGTAAACAAACATGCGTACGATATGGAAAATATATATATAGAAGAGAGTCATAATTTATAATTTTGATGTCTTTTGCCTTCTTCTCGACCATTTTTTCTGCCTCTTCCTCTTTCACGTCCTTCTTTAGGGCCCCTTTTCCCACCTCTTCCTCGTTATGGTCTTCATTGACGTCCTCAATGGCTTCTTTGCCTTCCTCTACGATGCTCTTCTTCAAGGCCCTTTCTGTTTCCTCATCGCGGTTCTCACGGACATCCTTCTGCAATTAACATATCCAAATCAGACTTAAATTTATGCACAGAACAAACAGATAGCATTAAAATTTCAAAATAATGAACTTTCAATATCGGATGACTGAAAGAACATTGCAAAGAAACAACGGAAGAACATGTTAGCATCTTCAAAAATATGGAAGTCTAAACAAACACACATACGATAGGGAAAATATATATATATATATATATAGAAGAGAGTAAGAAATTATCATTTTGATGTCTTTTACCTTGTTCTCGACCTGTTTTTCTGCCTCTTCCTCTTCGACGTCCTTCTTTAGGGCCCCCTTTCCCACCTCTTCCTCGTTATGGTCTTCATTGACGTCCTCTATGGCTTCTTTGCTTTCCTCTTTGACGCCATTCTTCAAGGCCCTTTCTTCTTCCTCATCGTGGTCCTCACTGACATCCTTCTGCAATTAAGATAACCAAATCAGCTTGAAATTTATGTACAGAACAAAGAGATAGCAATAAAAGTTCAAAATAATGAACTTTTAATATGGGATGACTGAAAGAACATTGCAAACAAACAACGGAAGAACATGGTAGCATCTTTAAAAATATGAAAGTCTAAACAAACATGCATATAATAGGGAAAATATATATATATATATATAAAAGAGAGTTAGAATTTATAATTTTGATGTCTTTTATCTTCTTCTCGACCTGTTTTTGTGCCTTTTCCTCTTCGACGTCCTTTTTTAGGGTCCCCTTTCCCACCTCTTCCTCGTTATGGTCTTCTTTGACGTCCTCCATGGCTTCTTTTCTTTCCTCTTCAACGCCCTTCTTCAGGGCCCTTTCTTTTTCCTCATCGTGGTCCTCACTGACATCCTTCTGCAATTAACATAACCAAATCAGATTTAAATTTATGCACATAACAAACAGATGGCATTAAAAGTTCAAAATAATGAACTTTCAATATCGCATGACTGAAAGAACATTGCAAAGAAACAGCAGAAGAACATGTTAGCATCTTTAAAAATATGGAAGTCTAAACAAACATGCAAACGATAGGGAAAATATATATATAGAAGAGAGTCCAAATTTATCTTTTTGATGTCTTTTACCTTCTTCTCGAACTGTTTTTCTGCCTCTTCCTCTTCGAAGACCTTCTTGAGGGTCCCCTTTTCCTCCTCTTCCTCGTTATGGTCTTCATCGACGTCTTTCATGGCTTCTTTGCTTTCCTTTGCGACACCCTTCTTCAGTGCCTTTTCTTTTTCCTTATCGTGGTCCTCACTGACATCCTTCTGCAATTAACATAATCAAATCAGACTGAAATTTATGCACACAACGAACAGATAGCATTAAAAGTTCAGAATAATGAACTTTCAATATCGGATGACTGAAAGAACATTGCAAAGAAACAGTGGAAGAACATGTTAGCATCTTAAAAATATGGAAGTGTAAACAAACATGCGTACGATAGGGAAAATATATATATAGAAGAGTGTCAAAATTAATAATTTTGATGTCTTTTATCTTCTTCTCGACCTGTTTTTCTGCCTCTTCCTCTTTGACGTCCTTCTTTAGGGCCCCTTTTCCCACCTCTTCCTCGTTATGGTCTTCATTGATGTCCTTTATAGCTTCTTTGCTTTTCTCTTCGACGCCCTTCTTCAGGGCCCTTTCTTTTTCCTCATCGCAGTACTCACTGACATCCTTCTGCAATTAACATAACCAAATCAGACTGAAATTTATGCACAGAACAAACACATAGCATTAAAAGTTCAAAATAATGAACTTTCAATATCGGATGACTGAAAGAACATTGCAAAGAAACAACGGAAGAACATGTTAGCATCTTCAAAATATGTAAGTCTAAACAAACATGCATACGATAGGGAAAATATATATAGAAAAGAGAGACATATTTTATCATTTCGATGTCTTTTACCTTCTTCTCGACCTGTTTTTCTGCCTCTTCCTCTTCGACGTCCTTCTTTAGGGTCCCGTTTCCAACCTCCTCCTCGTTATGGTCTCATTGACGTCCTCCATGGCTCTTTTATTTCATTCTCTCAACGCCCTCTTCATGGCCCTTTCCTTTTTCCTCATCGTGGTCATCATGACATCCTTCTATAATTAACAAAACCAATCAGATTGAAATTTATGCACAGAACAAACAGATAGCATTAAAAGTTCAAAATAATGAACTTTCAATATCGGATGACTGAAATAACATTGCAAAGAAACAACGGAAGAACATATTTAGCATCTTCAAAAATTTGGAAATCTAAACAAACATGCATGAAATAGGGAAATATATATATAGAAGAGAGTAAGAATTTATCTTTTTGATGTCTTTTACCTTCTTCTCATCCTGTTTTCTGCCTCTTCCTCTTCGATGTCCTTCTTAGGGCCCCCCCTTTCCCACCTCTTCCTCGTTATGGTCTTCATTGATGTCCTCTATGGCTTCTTTGCTTTCCTCTCCGACGCCCTTCTTCATGGCCCTTTCTTTTTCCTCATCGCGGTCCTTACTGACATCCTTCTGCAATTAAGATAACCAAATCAGCTTGAAATTTATGCACAGAACAAACAAATAGCAATAAAAGTTCAAAATAATGAACTTTTAATATGGGATGACTGAAAGAACATTGTAAAGAAAGAGCGGAAGAACATGGTAGCATCTTTAAAAATATGGAAGTCTAAACAAACATGCATACGATAGGGAAAATGTGTATATAGAAGAGAGTAAGAATTTATCATTTTGATGTCTTTTACCTTCTTCTCGACCTGTTTTTCTGCCTCTTCCTCTTCGACGTCCTTCTTTAGGGCCCTCTTTCCCACCTCTTCCTCGTTATGGTCTTCATTGACGTCCTCCATGGCTTCTTTTCTTTCCTCTTCAACACCCTTCTTCATGGCCCTTTCTTTTTCCTCATCGTGGTCCTCACTGACATCCTATGCAATTAAGATAACCAAATCAGCTTGAAATTTATGCACAGAACAAACAAATAGCAATAAAAGTTCAAAATAATGAACTTTTAATATCGTATGACTGAAAGAACATTGCAAAGAAACAGCGGAAGTACATGTTAGCATCTTCAAAAATAAGGAAGTCTAAACAAACATGAATACGATAGGGAAACTATATATATAGAAGAGAGTCAGAATTTATCATTTCGATGTCTTTTACCTTCTTCTCGATATTTTTTTCTGCCTCTTCCACTTCGACGTCCTTTTTTAGGGCCCCCTTTCCCCCCTCTTTCTCGCTATGGTCTTCATTGACGTCCTCCATGGCTTCTTTGCTTTCCTCTCCGACGCCCTTCTTCAGGGCCCTTTCTTTTTCCTCATCGTGGTCCTCACTGACTTCCTTCTGCAATTAACATAACCAAATCACACTGAAATTTATGCACAGAACAAACAGATAGCATTAAAAGTTCAAAATAATGAACTTTCAAAATCGAATGATTGAAAAGAACATTGCAAAGAAACAGCGGAAGAACATGTTAGCATCTTCAAAAATATGGAAGTCTAAACAAACATGCATACGATAGGGGAAAATATATATATAGAAAAGAGTAAGAATTTATCTTTTTGATGTCTTTTACCTTCTTCTCATCCTGTTTTCTGCCTCTTCCTCTTCGACGTCCTTCTTTTGGGCCCCCTTTCCCCCATCTTCCTTGTTATGGTCTTCATTGACGTCCTCCATGGCTTCTTTGCTTTCCTTTACGACGCCCTTCTTCAGGGCCCTTTCATTTTCCTCATCGTGGTCCTCTCTGATATCCTTCTGCAATTAACATAACCAAATCCGACTGAAATTTATGCACAGAACAAACAGATAGCATTAAAAGGTCAAAATAATGAACATTCCATATCGGATGACTGAAAGAACATTGCAAACAAACAGCGGAAGAACATGTTAGCATCTTCAAAAATAAGAAAGTCTAAACAAACATGCATACGATAGGGAAAATATATATATATATATATATATAGAAAAGAGTAAGAATTTATCTTTTTGATGTCTTTTACCTTCTTCTCGACTTGTTTTTCTGCCTCTTCCTCTTCGATGTCCTTCTTTAGGGCTCCCTTTCCCCCATCTTCCTTGTTATGGTCTTCATTGACGTCCTCCATGGCTTCTTTGCTTTCCTTACGACGCCCTTCTTCAGGGCCCTTTCTTTTTCCTCATCGTGATCCTCTTTGATATCCTTCTGCAATTAACATAACCAAATCAGACTGAAATTTATGAACTGAACAAACAGATAGCAATAAAAGTTCAAAATAATGAACTTTTAATATGGGATGACTGAATGAACATTGCAAAGAAACAACGGAAGAACAATGGTAGCATCTTCAAAATATGGAAGTCTAAACAAACATGCATACGATAGGGAAAATATATATATAGAAAAGAGTAAGAATTTATCATTTTGATGTCTTTTACCTTCTTTTCATCCTGTTTTTCTACCTCTTCCTCTTCGACGTCCTTCTTTAGGGCCCCCTTTCCCCCCTCTACCTCGTTATGGTCTTCATTGACCTCCTCTATGGCTTCTTTGTTTTCCTCTTCGACGCCCTTCTTCATGGCCCTTTTTTTTCCTCATCGTTGTCCTCACTTACAGCCATCTTGGAATTAACATAACCAAGATCAGACTGAAAGTTAATGCAACTTAACAAACAATAGCATTAAAGTTCAAAATAATGAACTTTCAATATCGGATGACTGAAAGAACATTGGCAAAGAAACAACTGAAGAACATGGGTAAGCATCTTCTTCAAAAAATATGGAAGTCTAAACAAACATGCATACGATGGGAAAATATATATATAGAAAAGAGTAAAATTTATCATTTTGATGGTCTTTTACCTTCTTTTCATCCTGTTTTTCTGCCCTTCCTCTTCGACGTCCTTTCTTTAGGGCCCCCTTTCCCCCCTCTACCTCGTTAGGGTCTTACATTGACCTCCTCTTATGGCTTCTTTGTTTCCTCTTCGACGCCCGTCTTCATGGCCCTTTTTTTTTTCCTCATCGTTGTCCTTACTTACATCCATCTGGAATTAACATAACCAAATCACACTGAAATTTATGCACAGAACAAATAGATAGCATTAAAAGTTCAAAATAATGAACTTTCAATATCGGATGATTGAAAGAACATTGCAAAGAAACAACGGAAGAACATGGTAGCATCTTCAAAAATATGGAAGTCTAAACAAACATGCATACGATAGGGAAAATATATATATAGAAAAGAGTAAGAATTTATCATTTTGATGTCTTTTACCTTCTTTTCATCCTGTTTTTTCTGCCTCTTCCTCTTCGACGTCCTTCTTTAGGGCCCCCTGTCCCCCCTCCACCTCGTTATGGTCTTCATTGACCTCTTCTATGGCTTCTTTGTTTTCCTCTTCGACGCCCTTCTTCATGGCCCTTTTTTTTCCTCATCGTTGTCCTCACTTACATCCATCTGGAATTAACATAACCAAATCAGACTGAAATTTATGCACTTAACAAACAGATAGCATTAAAAGTTCAAAATAATGAACTTTCAATATCGGATGACTGAAAGAACATTGCAAAGAAACAACGGAAGAACATGGTAGCATCTTAAAAAATAAGAAAGTCTAAACAAACATGCATACGATAGGGAAAATATATATATAGAAGAGAGTTAGAATTTATCATTTCGATGTCTTTTTACCTGCTTCTCGACCTTTTTTCTGCCTCTTCCTCTTCGACGTCCTTCTTTAGGGCACCTTTCCCCCCCTCTTCCTCGTTATGGTCTTCATTGACATCCTCCATGGCTTCTTTGCTTTTCTCTCTGACGCCCTTCTTCAGGGCCCTTTCTTTTTCCTCATGGTGGTCCTCACTTACATCCTTCTGCAATTAACATAACCAAATCAGACTGAAATTTATGCACATAACAAACAGATAGCATTAAAAGTTCAGAATAATGAACTTATAATGAACTTTTAATATCGGATGACTGAAAGAACATTGCAAAGAAACAGCGGAAGAACTGTTAGCATCTTAAAAAATATGGAAGTCTAAACAAACATGCATACGATAGGGAAAATATGTATGTAGAAAAGAGTAGAATTTATCATTTTGATGTCTTTTACCTTCTTCTCGACCTGCTTTCTGCCTCTTCCTCTTGATGTCCTTCTTTAGGGCCCCCTTTCCAACTCTTCCTCGTATGGTCCTTCATTGTGATGTCTCCATGGCTTCTTTGCTTTCCCTCTTCAACACACCCTTCGTCATGGCCCTTTCTTTTTCCTCATCATGGTCCTCACTGACCTCCTTTCTGCAATTAACATAACCAAAATCACAGCGTGAAAATTTATGCACAGAAAGAAACGCACGATAGCAATAAAAGTGTCAAAATAATGAACTTTTAAATATGGGAGACTGAAAGAACAGTGTAAAGAAAGAGGGAAAGAAAGAACATGTGGTAGCATCTTAAAAATATGAAAGTCTAACAAACATGCATACGATAGGGAAAATTATATATATATATATATATATATTATATATATATATATCATATATATACAAGAGAGTCAGAATTTATCATTTGGATGTCTTTTACCTTCTTCTCGACTGTTTTTCTGCCTCTTCCTCTTCGACGTCCTTCTTTAGGGCCCCATTTCCACCTCTTCCTCGTTATGGTCTTCATGATGTCCTCTATGGCTTCTTTGCTTTCCTCTTCGACGCCCTTCTTCATGGCCCTTTCTTTTTCCTCATTGCGGTCCTCACTGACATCTTCTGGAATTAACATAACCAAATCAGACTGAAATTTAAGCACATAACAAACAGATAGCATTAAAAGTTCAAAATAATGAACTTTCAATATCGGATGACTGAAAGAACTTTGCAAAGAAACAAAAAAAGAACATGGTGCATCTTAAAAAATATGAAAGTCTAAACAAACATGCATACGATAGGGAAAAATATATATATAGAAGAGAGTCAGAATTTATCATTTCGATGTCTTTTACTGCTTCTCGACCTTTTTTTCTGCTTCCTCTTCGACGTCCTTCTTTAGGGCACCTTTCCCCCCCTCTTCCTCGTTATGGTCTTCATTGACATCCTCCATGGCTTCTTTGCTTTCCTCTCTGACGCCCTCTTCTTCAGGGCCCTTTCTTTTTCCTCATCGTGGTCCTCACTTACATCCTTCTGCAATTAACATAACCAAATCAGACTGAAATTTATGTACAGAACAAACAGATAGCAATAAAAGTTCAGAATAATGAACTTATAATGAACTTTTAATAGGATGATGAAAGAAGAACATTGCAAAGAAAACATCGGAAGAACATGTTAGCATCTTCAAAAATATGGAAGTCTAAACAAACATGCATACGATAGGGAAAATATGTATGTAGAAAAGAGTAAGAATTTATCATTTTGATGTCTTTACATTCTTTCTCGACCTGCTTTTCTGCCTCTCCTCTTCGACGTCCTTCTTTAGGGCCCCCTTTCCCACCTCTTCCTCGTTATGGTCTTCATTGATGTCCTCTATGGCTTCTTTGCTTTCCTCTTCGACGCCCTTCTTCATGGCCCTTTCTTTTTCTCATCGTGGTCCTCACTGACATCCTTCTGCAATTAAGATAACCAAATCAGCTTGAAATTTATGTACAGAACAAACAGATAGCAATAAAAGTTCAAAATAATAAACTTTTAATATGGGATGACTGAATGAACATTGCAAAGAAACAACGGAAAAGAACATGGTAGCATCTTCAAAAATATGGAAGTCTAAACAAACACATGCATACGATAGGGAAAATATGTATGTAGAAAGAGTTAGAATTTATCATTTTGATGTCTTTTACCTTCTTCTCGACCTGCTTTTCTGCCGCTTCCTCTTTGACGTCCTTCTTTAGGCCCCATTTCCCACCTCTTCCTCGTTATGGTCTTCATTGATGTCCTCTATGGCTTCTTTGCTTTCCTCTTCGACGCCCTTCTTCATGGCCCTTTCTTTTTCCTCATTGCGGTCCTCACTGACATCCTTCTGGAATTAACATAACCAAATCAGACTGAAATTTAAGCACATAACAAACAGATAGCATTAAAAGTTCAAAAATAATGAACTTTCAATATCGGATGACTGAAAGAACTTTGCAAAGAAAGAA
>JAAWWB010000122.1:0-23164 GCA_018804465.1 Populus tomentosa | reverse complement strand
GGAAATAATCTTTTATTGCCCCCCAGTGTGGAGTGCAACTATATGTCAAAAAGATTTGATTAGTGCTCTCCAATTGATGGAGTCATGCGTAAAAAAAGTTCCTTTAAGTAAAAGATTTCAAATGCTATGAGATCATATGTTTTATATATATATATATATAAAAGGCTCTTTACAAAGAGAATTCATGGTCGGACTTTAATTTTGTTGATTGGGAAATTACGAAATACATCAAGCGTAATATTTCCTTACAGAGTCAGAATTCACGGGCCTAAATAGATCTTCTCCATCCATTCTAGATAACAATTAAAGCTTCTCCCAAAAACGCTTTCTTTACCACTAAAGGGCCCTCATCGTTTGGCGTCCATTTACTCTGACCTTCTCCTAGTAAAAGACAACATTTTCTTCAATATAAGATCTCCTTCGTGGAACCCTCAAGGTCGAATCCTCTTGTTGTATGATTTGTCCATCCTTCTTTGATAAAGTTGATGATGACAGATTGCGGCTATCCTCTTTTCATTTATCAGATTCAACTGTTCACATTTAACCTTGTCCCATTCTAACTCTTCTAGCTCAAAGTCTATCAATACTCTTAATGAGGGGATTTCAACTTCTAAAGGTATTACCGCCTCCATTTCATATACCAACGTATACAGGGTGACTCTTATTGATGTTCGGATTGTAGTGAGGTACGCGTGAAGGGCAAATGACAACATCTCATATCCATCCTTGTAAGTGAATACCATTTTCTAAATAATCTTCTTGATATTTTTGTTAGAAGCTTCTACCGCACTATTCATCTTTTGGCTTGTATGGCGAGGAATTGGCATACTTGATTTTTTCATTTAGCGCAGAGTTCTATTATCATCTTACTATTGAAGTTCTGGGCATTATTAATTTTTCTAGTGGACCATATCGATGGATCAAATATCTTTCCATAAATTTCTTCACCACTTTTTTCACATCATCGAAACATCTCAACAAAGTTTCATCAAATGATTTCTTATACAAAGTTTCCCCATCAAGATAGAAATCCATTGCCAACCTCCTCAACGTCTTCTTGTTGATTTTTGGATGCCCCCACGGGATATGCCTGGTTTTGGATGAAATTCTTGATATCATAGTACCAAGGGTTTCCATCTATTTCTCTTTCAAACTGAGCAACAGTGAGCTAAGTTATTTCTTATATCAATGTGTATTGGTTGTACCTTGTGCCCAAAGTCTATTCTAGCCATAGAAGTTGGCGTGACCAAAACATCAAAATGGTTTCATTCCCTTCCTAGATGGGTGAACTTTATTTCCTCAAATGCTCTAGCCCATCTAGACAAGTATTTTTGGAAAGGTCTCAACTTCTCGTCCTTGGTTTGCCCTTGTCCTTTCACTTGACAAATAATCAAAATCAAGTCTCCAATACACATCTATCTTTCTGATGTTTAGCTCTAATGCAACCTCTAAAATCGAGAATGCAAGCTTCAACCTCAGTTGTGTTGTTAGTGTACCCAAATTGCGACCAAAACATCAAAGTACATAACCGGATACTGTTTCTTATTAGGAAAGATTAGCACTGCCCCCACTCTATTACCACAACACCCTCAAAGTACATAATCCAACAATCTGATTTCCCTTCCTCGACTGAAAGCATATTTTTATCCGAAAAATTAAATTTTAACAGCCCATAAACTTTCACAACATGGTCAGCTAGGTGATTGGCGATGAAAATTCATGGCTTTCCTTGTCATATATACTATGTTGTACTCAGCTAGTAGAACTTGCCATTTTTTCAATTCAACTCGATAGATAAGGGTGGATTCAGTAGGTATTGCTTGATTTCCGTGAAAGCTTCTTCACATTCTTATTCCAAGATTCTTCCTCCTTAACAATTTGAAGATGAGGTCATAAGTTGTGGTTAATTGGGATATAAATTGAGCAATGTAATTCAAACTTCCCAAGAACCTCCTTACATCCTTCTTAGTCTTGGGAGTTGGCATAGGTTGAATAGCCTTTACTTAATCAGGGTCCACTTCTATCCCTTTGTCACTCATCATAAATTCCAACAACTTCCTAGATTTCACCCCGAATGAACACCTTGCATGGTTAAGCCTCAACTTGTACTTTCTTAGTCTTTCAACTAATTCCTTCAAAATTTGGACATGATTCTCTCCCTCTCTAGGTCATGTCATCCACGTACTTTAATCTCTTTATGCATCATGTCGTGAAATAGAGTCAACATAGCCCTTTGGTAGGTGCCCCAAACGTTCTTTAACCCAAACGGCATGACCTTGTAGCGGGTTTCCAAGCTTGTTCATGTTGTTCGTTTTTGTGAATCCCCTAATGTTATTTTTCTACCATTCTTCCTTTTCTACAACTAATATGGATTCTTTAAAGTCCGGCCATTCATGCTCAGTGTAAAGTGCAGGTGTAGTTATGGAAGATTCGCTTTGAAAAGAAAAGTGTTGTGTAAAAACATCAAGATGAACTTTTGAAAATGCATGATCTCTTTAAAAGGAAAAGTTTGGCTAAAAATAAAATAATAAAACTAGGGTAAAATCCAATTCACATTTGGAACCTCGATTTAAAAGGTGAAAAACACAAACAAACACAATATCATGATCAAACAAGCATTGTTGATTAAATTTTGAACATCAATGGAGCTTCTTGGGTCTCCCAATTCTGGAACATCTCTCCCTTGGCTAGCTTTTGAATGAAGGTCTTAGATTCAAGATGCTTTGAGCTTAGGCTTGTTTGGATGCAAAAAGATATTATGGAGCATACATCCTAAGGATAGGTTCTAGTTCCTTTATGTGAGACATTGGGTAGGTTTACTACTTGGTCTCTAAAGAGGGTCTCTTGCTGTTCCAGTGATCACCCTCGTAAAGGCGATATGGAGGTCCAGCAGATAGTGGGATGGCACGTGTACCAATCACAATCAGTCTAAACACTCAGCAAAGAGTTGGGGTTTACACAAACTTAAACCTTGACTCAAGTCATAAGGCAAGCTGCTAGTCCCCCACTTAATCTTAAAGTTACATGTGTGTGCCCTCAAAAACATAATAATAATAATAAAGTGATGCATGACTATGCCATGTATGATAGAATGTAAAGATACATGCTAAAACTTTTAAACAAAGTATCATTCAAAGTAAAACAAGAAAAATAATAACTCATAGCATAATAATAAAAAAACAATTACCAAGCTTAGTCCAAGGGTCCCCAGTGGAGTCGCCATTCTGTCACACCCTAAAAAAAATTCGAATGCGGCATCGGCTGGCGACTTTCGTTTTGTTTTTTTGTTTTGCTGATTTGGTTCTTTGGAGTCGCCACCTAGTGTTTTGGTCACTAGGAACCCTAACTGGTCTTTCAGAGATTCTAAGGCAAGGGACTGGTTGCGTAAAGGGAAGGTATTAGCACCCCTAGTACGCCCTACCTAAGGTAAGCTGCTTGGTGTTTGGTTTGCTCTATAATTGCTATGGTGTTGGTGTTTTCTAATCCCATCAATTTTCCTAGGTTTGATTCAAATAAAATTTATTTGGATTGAAATCCAAGGAGATTCCATGTGCTTCGAAAGCTCATTTTTCCCTTAGTATCTCAAAAGTTTGCGACTCGTAAATCGCAAGAAGGAGGGACAAAAAATTTAGAAATCTAAGGAAATTCAAAGCGCTTTTAAAAGCCTCCTTTTGCCTTAGTATTTCATACTTTCACGGCTCGTAAACCGTGGAGTAAAAAATTTGAAGTTTTGAAATGTCCTCGATTATAATCAAGGCTTCTTTCAAGGATGTGTGCGGATTTATTACTCTCAATAATATTTTGGATATTCATCCTTTAAAGATTTCTTTATCCAAACATTAGCGGTGAGTAATAGATGAATTCCCCCCCCAAAATAAGATTTTTATAGTTTTTGGAATATTGGCCAATACCCTTTGGAGTTTTACAAACATGTTGTAAAATCCAGAAATGCAAGAAAATAATTTGTGTTTAAGAAATCTATGCGAAAACACATTTTCAAAACTTCCAATATTTTTTTTTATATATAAAAAGAACATTCAAAACATGTTAGAGTATTGGCCGTATGCATGAAAACAAAACATTTTTTTTTCTTTAATAAACATTTTTTAAAATGATTTTGGAATTTTTTATTTTTTATTTTTATAATATTATAATACACACACACACACACACACACACATATATATATATATATAACTCACGTCCTGCGTGAACAGTAGGACGTGAATTATATTTCACGCCTACTATTCATGCAGTGAACAGTAACTGGAGGAAGAAGAAGAAGAAAAGGAGGAAAGGAAGAGGAAGGAGGAGGAAAGGAAGAGGGGCTCACTTGGCCGAAGGGGTTGTCGCTGCTGTGATGAGGTGGTTCAGCCGGTGGTTGCAGCTATGGAGTTGGAGGAAGACGGCGTCGGGTTCCTGTTGCAGAGGAAGAAAGAAGAGAAGAAAAATCTGCAGAAATTGGGCGAAAATGCTGGTTTTTGGCTGACTTTGGACCCGAATTTCTCCTCCCTCAGATCATCAAATCCGACTCTATTTATAGGCTGTAGAAGAGGGAAAACTTGTCTACGTTGGTAAAAAATTTCAGCCCTTGATTCGGTTCGGAAGCATCTCAACCGTTGGCTCAAAGTGTGCACCTTGAGCTGCCAAATTTGGCAGCTCAAGGCTGTGAACTGCCCGAGGTGGCCACTTTGAGCCACTCAACGGAGCCGTTTCTAACTTTTTCGACCCGACCTGAACATTCTCCGGGATAAAGGGGTTTCATGTGGACATGTTGGTGCATGTTTGGTCGGATTTGGAGGCCACACTAGCCCGAAAATGCGCCTGGAAAACAGCCCCTCAGGCAGCTTTCTGAGGAAGAAAGTGAACAGTAAATTAAGGCACATTTCCCAAATTGGTCCCTAGTTTCGGATCTTCTTAATTAAGTCCCTAATTGGCCATTAAACTTCAATATTTATGCAATTAAGCCCCTGATTTGACCCAATAAAATCCTAAAAAATATATTTTGGCCCCAGAACTTAAATTTCTTCTAATTAAAGCCCAAATTGACTTAAAAATCAATTTTCCTTGCAATCAAATCCTCTATAAAATCAATTAAAAATCCAATTAAGTCCATAAACATCCAAACTTGGGTTTTTCTCCTCAGAATTTAAATTTCCTTCTCAACAGGGCTCTCATCCTTCAAGAATATACTGTCAAAAATCCAATCTTTGTATTTTTAACCTCCTTGACCGATTTTTCTGACCATTTGTCGAGCGCTTCTGCCTCCTACTATTTTTCTAGCCTCTTTTGGCTAATTATTTGATTTATTTTTGTGGGGACCCAAAAAATAGGTTACAACATTCGGGACAAAGCAAAGTGTTCTGGGGTGAGGCATTAAGCTATGCCCGTTATATTGTTAATCGGTTACCTTCAGTAGCATTAAATGGAAGAACCCCCTTGGAGGTATGGTCAGGCTCTCCTGCAAATGATTATGACTCTATACGTATATTTGGTTGCTCAGCATATTATCATGTTACTGAGTCCATGCTAGATCTTAGAGCCAAAAAAGCTATATTTTTAGGCTTTAGTGGAGGAGTAAAAGGTTACAGACTTTGGTGTTCTAAATCAAAGAAAGTGATTTTGAGCAGAGATGTCACTTTTGATGAGTCTGGCATGTTATAGCAGGAGAAATCACAGGAGAAGGAAAAACAGTCTAGTGATGCACAACAGGTGGAGTTGGAGACTTCAGTCATCCCTATAAAGACTGTTTAGACAATCCCTACTGAAGGAGATTCAGATGAAAGTTCAGATGAAGAGGATGCAACAACTCCAGCAACCACACAACAAGAATCCATTGTAACGAGTAAACTGAAAAGAGTTATCAAGAAACCTGCTCGGTATTGTAACATGGTGGCTTATGCACTTCCAGTGATTGATGATGGAATCCCCTACACCTACGAAGAAGCAGTACAGAGTGTAGAAAGTGCAAAATAGAAAGAGACAATGGATGAAGAGATGTAATCTCTCCACAAGAATCAGACTTGGGATTTGGTACAACTCCCTAAGAAAAAGAAGACAATTGGTTGCAAGCGGGTATATGCCAAGAAGGAAGGTAATCCTGGAAAAGACAACATTCGATTCAAAGCAAGATTGGTAGCAAAAGGCTATGCTCAGAAGGAGGGGATAGATTATAATGAGGTATTCTCTCCAGTTGTTAAGCATTTATCAATTCATATTTTGCTAGCCTTAGTTGCACAATTTGATTTGGAGTTAGCCCAGCATGATGTGAAAACTGTTTTCCTACATGGAGATTTGGAAGAGGAAATTTACATGTCTCAGCCAGATAGTTTCTAAGTCACTGGGAAAGAGAATTGGGCTTGTAAACTGAAGAATTCATTATATGGCTTGAAACAATCTCCTCGCCAATGGTATAAGCGATTTGATAAGTTCATGACAGCACATGGATACACACGGAGTTAGTTTGACAACTGTGTATATTTTCACAAACTTCTTGATGGTTCTTTCATCTATTTGCTCTTATATGTGGATGATATGTTGATTGCATCAAAGAGCAAGGTGGAGATTGATAGACTGAAAGCTCAACTGAGAACCGAGTTTGAAATGAAGGACCTTAGAGAAGCTAAGAAGATTCTTGGCACGGAGATTCAGAGAGACAGAAGAAAAGGCACAGTCTGTTTGACACAGACCCAATACTTGAAGAAAATTCTACAGAGATTTGGGGTAGATGGTAAGACCAAGCCAGTAAGCACACCTTTAGCTCCTCATTTTAAGCTAAGTGCTTCAATGTCTCCACGCAGAAAGGAAGAGCGCAAACATATGGCTCAAATTCCGTATGCAAATGCAGTTGGTGCATTAATGTATGCAATGGTTTGTACGAGACCAGATATTTCACATGCTGTCAGTATGGTGAGCAGGTATATGCATGATCCTGGAAAGGGTCACTGGCAGGCAGTTAAATAGATTATACAGTACATTCATGGCACAACTGATATTGGTTTGAAGTTTGAGAGGGATGATAGACTCGAACAAAATTTAGTTGGTTATGTGGATTCAGACTATGCTGGTGACTTAGACAAGCATTATTTCACAACAAGCTATGTATTTACACTTGCTAAAGGGCCTGTAAGTTGGAGGTCAACTTTACAATCAACAGTAGCTTTGTCAACAACTGAGGCAGAGTACATGGCAGTAACAGAAGCTTTCAAGGAAGCTATTTGGTTACATGGGTTGATTGAAGATTTGGGAATTGCTCAAGAGCACGTGGATGTCCATTGTGATAGTCAAAGTGCTATTTGTCTTGCAAAGAATCAAGTTCATCATTCCCGCACCAAGCACATCGATGTTCGATTTCATTTTGTTCGAGAAATTATGGATGAAGGGGATATTCTTCTACAGAAGATTGGTACAGCAGATAATCCAGCTGACATACTCATAAAATATGTCTCAAGGATCAAGTTCCAACATTGTTTGGACTTGATCAACATCTCTCGGTGTTAAGCACCTTTAGGGTGCAGCGCCATATGGCGCATTGGAGGCAGCATTGATTGATCACGAGGATTGGATGGAAAAATCTTGCCAAAGTGGAGATTTGTAGCAAATTTGTCAACCTTTTTCCAACCACCATGACTTTTTTCATTGTAGTAGTTGGTTCTGCACATGGGTTGCTGCCAAGAGCTTTTACTTCTCCTATAAATGGAGATAAAGAGAGTGCAAGAGTGTGTTGTGAGTTTATGTGAAGTGCAAGTGTAGAGCAACGTGTGTGAGAGTGAAAAAAGCAAATTTGAGTGAGAACACCGAGTGAATATTGAAACACTGGGTTTTGGGATTGTATTGGGGTTGAGTTGAGTGTTTGAAAAAAAGATGTATATGAAGATGACACATCATCTCATCTACTTCCCAAAAAATATTTTTAATTTGTTAGGTTGAAATGATAGTCAATTTTTTTTATTTTTTTTAATGATCAGGTATCTTTGAATTAGTTTCCTTACATAAATACTTTTGAGTGAGCTAGTGTTACCTATGTAAAAAAAAAAATCTTCTCTTACCCCCAGGATTTTTAGGGACTATCTACAAAGAGAGGTTAACATGATAATCCAAGGGTGTAATTATATATTATTATTATTTTTTAGATTATCTTGCCTATAATTAAATGTGTTTTGGTGCTTGGCCCAATAAGGAATGTATAAGTTGCCAAAGGATCTGCACAGTTTAAGCCCATCATCTGGTGTAGTGTATTCTGTGACCATGGCTTAGTGGAATGCTAAATAATTCTCTCTTGGAGCTATAAATAATAGTTTATGTTTCCTATGAACTACTTTCTCTATTTATCTATGAAAAATACAGCGTGAAGAGGAAGGAAGGCTAAAACAGAAGAACTTACAGAAACTTCTCAACTAATTTTAGGAAGACCCTAAAACTGGGGAAAATAACTTGTTCAAATCCAACCAATTGCATTAACGGTATTCATCAACTAATTTAGTTTACCTTCCGCCACCAAAAAACCTACCATTCCAATTTTAGTGTCATCTTTCTTTTATTTGTGAATTTGGGCCTTTCAATGGTACCTTTTTGGATCCAATTTGTAAGTGGTCCAACTTGAACCGTGTCAGCTCAGAAGTGTTTAGTTACAAGTAAAGAAAATTTGGATCGACTCAAAATTGCTCCCTATCCAAGAAACTTCAAAATGGTCAAATTTGGGTGATTAAAATGTTAGAAATTTGTTGAAAATGCCAAACGCCATGAAGGACTAGAAGTCTATAAATAACTCCACAATCCCCTTGGGAGATTGCAAGGCTTCAACACTGAACTTCATTTGAGTATACTAGCTAGATCTCAAGCTCTCAGAAAGTTTAGGCTAAATCTCTCTAACTCTTCCACTTATAGGTCTCTTGATTCCCTCTTTACATTTTTAGCATTTGTTTATCAATAAGGTTAACATGCAAACTCCAAGATCTCCTCTTCAACGTCCAGCTCATGGAAACCAAATCACTGTCCTTAGCATCGATGGAGGTGGAATAAGAGGCATTATACCAGGAACTATGCTTGCCTTTTTAGAGTCTGAGCTTCAGGTAGAAAAGAAACAGGGCTCTTTTAACACGTATACTAATGCATGTCAAATAGAAATGCAAGATCTTGCATGCTTGTGTTTCTGGGCTCAGAAAAAGAAATTAAGTTGAAAGCATGACCTAAGTTTAGCACTTAATAGTTTGACGTGCATCGGTGTATATATATAGAATTGTAATGTTCGTTTATTTTGTATCTGTTTTTCTCTGACCCTATGGGTTTATTATTTTTGCCTCCTTCGGGCTCTAATGTATTTGCTTAAGTTTTATCTCGAGCATGTATCACTGACTAGTTTTTCTTCTCAAATTTACAGAAGCTGGATGGTGCCGATGCAAGGCTTGCAGACTACTTTGATGTGATTTCAGGGACTAGCACTGGTGGACTCGTGACTGCTATGCTAGCTGCACCGAATAAGCAAAACCGCCCTTTGTTTGCTGCTAAAGACATCAATGACTTCTACCTTGAGAACTGCCCTAAAATATTTCCTCAAGACAGGTGATAATTAATTCTGACGGTGAATTATTGCATTACAACTGATTTCTATCCATGAAGATACTAATTTAACTAATGTGTGCTAATAGCTGTCCGTTTGCCTCGGCTGCAAATGTTGTCAAGACATTGAGAGGGCCAAAATATGATGGTAAATTCTTGCATAGTATTGTCAAGGAAAAGTTGGGAAATACACAGTTGCACCAGACATTGACAACTATTGTGATCCCTACTTTTGACATCAAGCGGCTCCAGCCAACTATCTTTTCTACCTATAATGTGAAGAATAACCCATCGACGGATGCCCTTTTGTCTGATATCTGCATTGGAACTTCAGCTGCCCCGACTTATCTTCCTGCCCATTATTTTGAAACCAAAGATCCATCGGGCAAAGTTAGAGATTTCAATCTTATTGATGGTGGTGTGGCAGCAAACAATCCAGTATGTTTATGATTTATCAATCTTCAAACACTTCTTGAGCTTCTATTAATAAAGAATCTTATATCATTCATTTCTTTTTTGAATTTGATCAGACTTTAGTTGCCATCAGTGAAGTTTCAAAAGCAATCAATCGGGAGGGGCCTGACTCCTACCGCATGAACCCAATGGAATATGGCCGATTTCTAGTCCTGTCCCTGGGCACTGGTACAGCAAAATCAGAAGAAAAGTATGATGCAGAAGAAACAGCTAAATGGGGTATCTTGGGATGGTTGACTAGTGATCATTCTACTCCATTAGTGGATATTTTCACACAAGCTAGTGCTGACATGGTTGATTTTCATATTTCCACTGTTTTTCAAGCCCTTAACTGTGAAGAAAATTATCTTCGAATTCAGGTGCTTATTTATCATGTTATCCAATATATATATTTATTCATGAAGCAAAGTGGGGAAATCTAACCTTATGATACTTGTGAAAAATTAATGCAGGATGACACATTGACCGGAACGCTTTCATCTGTGGATGTTGCCACGAAAGAGAACTTGGAGAATCTTGTTAAAGTGGGCGAGGAATTGTTGAAGAAGCAAGTTTCAAGGGTGAATTTGGCTACTGGTGTCTTTGAACCCATCAATAAGATGACCAATGAAGAGGCTCTCAGAAAGTATAAATGAATGAATAAGACTCCTTGTTTCATCTTGATTATTCTTTTTATTTATTTATTTATTAAGTTTTTGTTTTGTTGGTGTAGGTTGGCTAAATTACTCTCGAGGGAAAAGCATCTTCGCGACGCTAAGTCAGCTGTTGGAAATTAGAGCTACCACTCCAAGACATGATTAATAAATAATTTGACTATTCATTTGTTGTTTTATTATTGAAAATTAAATTATTAGACGCAAATAAAATTTGGAAGAAGTAATTTTTTACTTTGTAAGATAGTCTTCGAATAAAGATGCTATGCACATAGCATCCTAGATTTGTAATATTATGTAATTCAATCAGACTTTAAATATTTTATTTTTTTCAGGTAAAGCTGGTTTTTGTTTTATTTTTATTTTGTTCATACTATTTAATAATTACCTAGATTTTCTTAGAAAAGAATAGCAAATTTTCAAATCAACCTTTGTATATCAAAAAAAGCTTTAAAGGTAGAATTAGTGACCATCATGAACTGCAATCCAGCAAGAAGCTCTGTTAAAATAAGTGATATTGATTATGTTTTTCAGTTATCTAGAATAAGTTATGGAAGACCTATTCTATAGGAAATATCTATTCTATAGGAGTTCCATCCATGTCTTAGATAGTGGAGATTTGATTGTTATTCTGTTTCTATTTCCTTGCTTCTGTTGCTATCTTCTTGCTACTGTACAACCTATTTAAAGGCTTGTCATTGATTCATTCAATACACTGAGAGTATTCTTCTTCTATTTCTTTCTATTAACGTAACAGTGGTATCAGAGCCACATATAGAAGAGAGTGTGAGAGTCTTAAAAACAAAAACAGTGTCCACGAAATAGTCATTAATAAGCAGCAGCTTTCTTTTATTAACTGTTTTCTATTTTGCAGCAATAGAAATACGATGGCAGAGACAAATTTTATGCAGGCAGCAATCCCTCGTTTCGATGGTCACTATGATCATTGGAGCATGCTAATGGAGAATTTCTTACGATCAAAGGAGTACTGGCAGGTGGTCGATTCTGGGATAGCAGAACTAGAAACTAGAGTCATTTTAACAGAAGCTCAACATACTGAGCTGAGGAGCCTGAAATTAAAAGATTTGAAGGCAAAGAATTATTTATTTCAGGCCATTGATTGTTCAATCTTGGAAACAATTCTTAGCAAAGATACTTCCAAGCAAATATGGGATTCTATGAAGAAGAAATATCAAGGCTCTTCAAGAGTAAAACGTTCACAACTCCAGGCCCTCAGGAGAGATTTTGAGACTTTACAAATGAAGGATGGAGAATCAGTCACTGAATATTGTGCAAAGACCATGGGGATATCAAACAAAATGCGGTTTCATGGTGAAAAAATGAATGATACGATAATTGTTGAAAAGATTTTACGTTCCTTATCATCAAAGTTTGATTATGTTGCTTGCTCAATCGAAGAATCTAAAGATATAGAAGCTCTTTCTCTTGATGAACTTCAAAGCTCATTATTAGTACATGAGTAGAAGATGAAACGAAGCACAATCACAGAGGAGCATGCTTTGAAAGCTTCTACATTTACTGAATCCTCACACATAAGAGGAAGAGGTAGAGGCAGAAGTCGGGGCAGAGGATATCGTGACAACAAAGATGGAGGCAGAGGAAGAGTACGTGAACAACCATTTAACAAAACTAATGTGGAGTGCTACAGGTGTCACAGAATTGGTCATTATCAATCTGAATGCTATACCAGATTGCCTCATAACAAAGAAAAGTGGCAGAAATCAAATTTTGCAGAGAACAAGGAAGAAGAAACTCTGCTAATGGCATTCCATACGAAGGATAATGTCAGTGAACCAGATGTTTGGTACTTAGACACCGGCTTGCAGTAATCACATGTGTGGTAGTAAGTCTTTCTTCTCTATTCTCAATGAAGAATTTCATACTACTGTGAGCTTTGGTGATCATTCTAAAGTTGATGTTATGGGTAAGGGTGATATTCAAATCAGAACAAAGAAAAATACAATTGAGACTATCTCAAATGTTTTTTATATTCCTGATTTGAAAAGCAATTTACTTAGCTTGGGACAGCTGCAAGAGAAGGGCTATGTGACTACAATAAAGAATGGTGTTTGTGAAATTTATGATCCTACAAGGGGTCTGGTTGCTCATGCTAAAATGACACCAAACAGATTGTTTCCGCTGCAAATTCAGATCTTTCAGCAGTGTCTTGTGGCTAAGGAAGTTGATTCAACATGGTTGTGGCACTATCGTTATGGTCATTTGAATTTCAATGGTTTAAAGACCCTATATCAGAAGAACATGGTGATTGGTCTTCCAACTATTACTCATTTTAACAAGGTGTGTGAACATTGTGTTGTTGGCAAACAACATCGTAAAGAATTTCCACAAAGATCAACATGGAGAGCTAAGAAAGTCTTGGAGCTGGTACATTCTGATCTGTGTGGCCCAATAAATCCATCATCAAATAGAGGTAAACGATACTTCATCACCTTCATCGATGACTGCAGCAGGAAAACATGGGTTTATTTTTTGCGGGATAAGTCTGAAGCTTTTTCTGCATTTAAAAGCTTCAAGACACATGTTGAGAATGAAGTAGAAAGAACCATTAAAACTCTTCGAACAGACCGAGGTGGCGAGTTTTGTTCACAAGAGTTTCAAGTCTTTTGTGATGAACATGGAATTCAAAGACAATTGACTGCCGCATACACACCACAAGCAGAATGGTATATCGGAGAGGAAAAATCGAACCATTCTGAATATGGTGAGATGTTTGTTGACACATATGAATGTTCCAAAAGATTTCTGGCCAGAAGCTGTGCAATGGAGCATTCATGTTTTGAATTGCAGTCCTACATTTGTTGTTCAAAACATGACCCCTGAAGAAGCGTGGAGTGGACGAAAGCCATCAGTTGATCATTTCAAAGTGTTTGGATGCATTGCATATGCACATGTTTCAGATGCAAAGCGAAAGAAGCTAGATGACAAAGGTGTAAAATGTATATTCCTTGGAATCAGTGAGCATTCAAAAGCCTACAAATTGCTCAATCCTATTACAAGGAAAATTGTCATTAGCCGAGACGTGGTGTTCATGGAGGGTAACACTTGGAATTGGTCAGAACAAAGTGCAAACCAACAACAACTACCAGTATTATTTGATGAGAATGAGGCAGACGTGAGTGATCCATCAGACCAACATCGACAAAGCCTGCAATCAGATCAGGAAGTACCACAACTATGTCTTAATGACGATCAACCAGCTCTAGAGTGTTCACGATCTCAACGAAGCAGAAAAAGGCCAGCTTGGATGGCAGATTATGAGGTGAGTGGTGTTGTTCAAATCGGTGAACAATCTGATGATTTTTCCTATTATGCATTTTATTAGATTGTGATCTTATCACATTTGACGAAGCTGCTAAAGAGTCAAAATGGCAAAAAGCCATGGACGAGGAGATCATGTCAATTGAAAGAAACAATAGCTGGGCACTGACCACTCTTCCTGAAGGTCAAAAATCCATTGGTGTTAAATGGATATACAAAACCAAGCTGAAGGAAGATGGCAGAGTAGACAAGTACAAAGCACGACTTGTTGCAAAGGGGTACAAGCAAGAATTTGGTATTGATTACAAAGAGGTATTTGCACCAGTTGCAAGAATGGACACTATTCGGTTGGTATTATCACTTGCTGTTCAGAATTCATGGCCAATCTATCAACTTGACGTAAAGTCTGCGTTCTTGCATGGAGCTTTGGAAGAGGAGGTGTACATTGATCAACCTCCTGGATATGTGAAACAAGGTCATGCGGATCAGGTATACAAATTAAAGAAAGCACTATATGGACTGAAACAAGCACTAAGGCTTGGTACAGCCGTATAGATGCTTACTTTAAGAGGGAAGGTTTTCTTAAATGCCCTTATGAGCACACTCTATATGTTAAATCTGGAGTTGATAAGAAGGTGTTAGTCGTGTGCTTATATGTTGATGATCTCATTTATATGGGTAATGATAGATCCATGTTTGCTGAGTTTAAGAGTTCTATGATGAAGGAATTTGATATGACCGATTTGGGGTTAATGCATTATTTTTTGGGCATTGAAGTAGTGCAAACATCTAATAGTATATTTATCTCACAGAAAAAATATGCTATGGAGATTTTAGACAGGTTTAGGATGACGAATTGTAATTCTGTTTCCACCCAACTGATCTCAACTTGAAGCTCGTCAAAGATGGTGCAGGAGAGAAAGTGAATGCTACTCTTTATAAGCAAATAGTTGGGAGTCTTATGTATTTAACATCAACCAGGCCAGATATCATGTATGCTGTCAGCTTAATCAGTAGATATATGGAGTGTCCAGCTAAAGCACACCTCTTGGCTGCAAAAAGAATTTTTCGTTACTTGAAAGGCACTGCAGACTATGGAATCTTGTATAAAAGGGATAGCAATTCACCATGATCGGTTTTTCAGATAGTGATTATGCAGGATCTCTTGATGATAGAAAGAGTACTTCCGGATTGATGTTCATGTTAAATTCTGGAGCTGTTTCATGGTCATTGAAAAAACAACAAATAGTAGCTTTATCAACCACTGAAGCTGAATTTGTTGCTGCAGCATCAACTTCAAGTCAAGCAATTTGGTTACCCAGGCTACTTGAATTCTTACACAACAACCAGCAACAGGTCCACCTTAATCTACTGTGATAACATGTCCACCATAAAGCTTTCAAAGAATCCAGTACTTCATGGGAGAAGCAAACACATTGATGTCAGGCTTCATTTCTTACGTGATCTATGTAAAGAAGGTGTTATTGATCTGGTATTCTGCAAGAGTGAAGATCAGATTGCAGATATTAACTAAGCCTCTTAAGCCTGCAATTTTTGTCAAGCTTCGAAATCTACTTGGACTGTGCTCTTCAAAAGCTGTCATCAGAGACTGAGTGGCAGCTATTAATTCCTAAACAAATATCTACAAATATTAGTTTAAGGGAAGGTGTTAAAATAAGTGATATTGATTATGTTTTTCAGTTATCTAGAATAAGTTATGGAAGACCTATTCTATAGGAAATAACTATTCTATAGGAGTTCCATCCATGTCTTAGATAGTGGAGATTTGATTGTTATTCTGTTTCTATTTCCTTGCTTCTATTGCTATCTTCTTGCTACTGTACAACCTATTAAAGGCTTGTCATTGATTCATTCAATACACTGAGAGTATTCTTCTTCTATTCTTTCTATTAACGTAACAAGCTCATGCTCTACTCCACTCTCGCAACATTGGATTTGCAATTCAAAAATTCATCAATTTTTCATCCAAGTTTTCTCCTCCAGCTTATACTAAATTGAAACCCTCTCGTTTGCATTTAACTCATCCGTATAATTAATAACTCAAATGAAACCGTATTGTATGCTATGTGATTACCAATTCAAACTTATTATTATTCAAGAAATTAGTTAAATTAGAAAACTTTTCTTTTTGTTTAAATAACCTAGATCACAGGACTTGAAAACTAAGACAGGTTAATATTATTATTATTAGTTTTTTTTATTTTATCATTTAATATTTTTTTTTAAAAATGAGCTTTGTAATTATTATTTTTTGTCTTTTTTATTGGGTTATAATATCATGACTTAATTTCATGTTTGATGAGTTAAATTGGATTGATCATTTAATTAACCCTTTCTATAAGATCCTTTTTTAAAAAAAATTATAATATTTTTTTATTTTATTCTTCAAAATTTATTTCATTCTTTTCTTTTATATTTAATTAGCTGATAATTAAGATATATTAGGTTTTTTCTTGTGAGAAATTATTTTTTTTCAAGTTATTATGATTATGTTTTATTAATCTATTTATTAGTGTTTTTTTTGCTATAATTTAATTTAAATAAAATCAATTTTCTTAACCCAGTCTATAACTCAAATCATATTAAAAAAAACATTTTTATAATAACTAGTTATCATCTTTTTTATATAAAAATAATTAAGAACGGCAGGAGAACAGAACACGGCTACACAGTATATTATTATTTTCCATGTCTGATTGTTTACTTTGTTGTATTTTTTTTATGTGAGGATGTGACAGTTTAAATAATGTTTTAATATGTCATCCAAGACATTAGAAAAATAATTGTATTCAAACTAAAATACTGCTACTTGTTTGGAGTGGATTTTGGTATGTATAATAATATGCCACTTGTATTATATATTATTATTTTATCAAAAACTAAAACTTCTCTTACCCCCAAGATTTTGAGGCACTATCTACAAAGGGAGGTTGACGGATGATCCAAGGGTGTAATTATATATTATTATTTTTCAGATTATCTTGCCTGTAATTAAATGTGTTTTGGTGCTTAGCCCAATAAGGAAGTATAAGTTGCCAATTGATCTTCATAGTTTAAGAGCGTGTTTGGTAGTCGTGATATCGGTCGTTTTTTCAAATAACTTTTGTATCGAAATGCATGCTATAGATGTTTTTTTATTTTTAAAAATTATTTTAATATCAACTATTAAAACAATCCAAAAAGATACAAACCCGCATTAAATTTTAGTAAAAAAAAGAACTTTTGAATTTTTTAGAACGCAGTTTCAACCGCGTTTCCAAACACTACCTAAGCCCATCATCTGGTGAAGTGTATTCTCTGGACTTGGAGACTAGAGTGAAAAACACGATAAAACTTTGATGGTGTTTTTAAAATTAGCATGAAAAGTTAATTTTAATTCTCCTAAAAACTACTTTTCTTTGTCTCCAGTAAAAATACAATGAATTACTTTCTTCATATCTTTTTAAATTACTGATAAATTTGGTGCCAATAAGTATAATATAAAAAGTTTAATAGTTTCTTTTTTCTTAAAGAAAAGTTTCTTTTTAAATGCAAGAGTAATTCTTTACTTATTTCAAACTTAGTTTATTTCTACTCAATAACATTTACAATTTATTTTATTGAGAATAAATATATTTATAAATTGATTTCACCTAAAAATAGAAAAATTATTGAATAAGGGACATATTTACCCCCCAATTATCATATAATTATCAACTGGCTCAATAATAAAAAATATTTCCCAATTGGATCACCATTTATCAAACATTACCGAATTAATTCATGTTTTAAATTAGATTTATGAAAAAACAAATAGGTTGTGTTTTATTTTTTTATTATTATTATTTTAAAGGCAACATCTTATAGCTAGAATTAATTGAGTGGTGCCCAGATGATGGGTTCAATTGGAAGTTGTTTTTGTTTGCGTAGCCAATTGAGTAATAGTTACTACTTGGGGGACAAATCAGTAAGTATAAGTCAAACAAACACAGTCTTTGACAATTGATTTTTCATAATACCGAGATTTGTCTAAAGAAATGCAACTAAATTGACATGAACGCCTGTTTTCCAAAAACGAAGAACAAAAAGAATTCCAAAGACACGCACATGTATATTAGCATGCCTAATTAACAACAAATAAGAACATGCGTATTATATTATATGCGTAAAGCAAGGAAATTTCCTTGCATGCTCTTGTTCTTGACATGCCATGATCTTGGGGCAATACCCATGAGAAAAGTAGAGCACCATTTCAGCCACCATTAAAAAATTTAGAGTTACGTGGCTAAGTTTTGATGGATCTTTTCATTAATTACTCACCAATTTCCTAGATTTGAACTTTTTATTTGTTTGAAAGTAAAAGGGTTGAAGACATGTGTACGTAGTATTTTTCTTTGGCTTATCATAATACGGAAAAAAAGAAAAAGAAAAAAACCTCTAGTTGCGACTAAGTTGAGTGAATCTGTAAATAGTTTAAGTGGTTAAAGGTTGATGGATTTGTCATAATGCCTCAGAAAATCTTTATTATGTCCTTAAAAGGATAGCTGTGGATTTTTCATGAGGAGAACATTATTACGCCAATATAAAGATGAAAGGGGAGGATGATAAGGGCATGAAATATATGCATGATTGTTTTTATTAAAATTCAGGTATTATATTAAAATTTATTTCAATTTTTTTATTTAAGAATTAACTTATTAAATGTGATTTTAATAATAATTTATATTAAAACCTTTAACAACGTACATGCATGTCAAATTATATAATCCTCGAGATCACCAGTCAAGTTTTCTCTAGTATTAATTTTGGCTTCGACATTAACTGTGGCAAGTTCACGATATGGCATGAAATTTTATTAGTATATATTAACGTGACGTGGTCATGTAAAGGAAAATAAAGACTATGCTGTCTGATTTCCGAATCAAAAGTTTGAATGTTCTTTGCAAATACTATTCCTTGCATATTCTCTGTATTATAGAATAGGATTCTAATATAGGATGCTGTAATCATTACAGTTACTCATGTATCTATCAGAATAGGATTCTAATATAGGATGTTTAATCATTACAGTTACTGCAGTGTTCTACTGCCTTTATATAAATAGGAAGGTTGCTAAGGACAAACCCAACACATTCCATTATTCTCAATTTGGTATCAGAGTCACAAAACCCTAAATAAATTAAACCTACTTTTCTCACAGCCTCCCAACCTCCCTTCTTCAATGGAACAGCCGCCACATACATCTTCAAATTCTGCAGCACCAGCAATCCAGCTTTCTTCTTCTCCGATAGTGCAGCCCTCTTCTCTTGCAGCGCCTCCTCTGCTTTCCTCTACTACGTCACCGCCTGGATTCTCCTCTGCCATGGCTGGTGAACGCCTCCTCTTGCAGCCCACGTTTGCTGCCTGTACTGCTGCAAGCATTATCTCCCTTTCTCATACTCATCAAGTCATCTCCCTCAAATTAACAAACATCAATTATTTATATTGGCGTCTGCAAATGCTGCCTTATCTCCTAGGCCAAGGAGTTTTTGGTTTTGTTGATGGCTCCAAACACATGTCCATCAACACATGTTCTTGCCCATGATGGTATCTCTCTTCAGGTAAATCCGCTTTTTCAAACCTGGAACAACAGGACCAACTCATTCTAAGTGCTCTTCTTTCCTCCCGATCTATGGAAGTTTTGCATCTTGTTGTTGGCTGTCAAAGTTCTTGTTCAGCTTGGGCACTCTTGAGCGAGCTCTCGCTCCACCTCCAACTCTCGTATTATGCAACTTCACGGCTCTCTTCAGGATCTTCGATAGGGTGATGAATCAGTACTCAATTTATGCAAAAAGCGAAGGCCTTATTGATGAATTGGCCGCTGCTGGTCGGCCAGTTTCACTTGAAGATTTTCAATTTATATGTGTTTCGTGTCTTGGGAGGGAGTTTAAAGACTTAGTTACCAATCTTATTACCAAGGCTGAACCTTTATCATATGCAGATCTTCACCGCCATCTCCTCACACATGAATTTCTTCACAAATCTTCTGCTGCCATACATGCTCCTCTGCTGCCCACACCCAGCATTCCATCTTCTGCTCTGTTGCACAGCGCCAGACTTTTGGCAATTCTGGCCGCAGTAGGGGCCGCTTCAATGGTGGCTGGCGTTCCCAACCAGTCCAACAGCAGAGGCAACCAATTTGCTGGCTCCAGACCTGATCACCACAGCTTTCAAAACTCCTCCTTCGGTGACAATAGGCAGGGCTCTTGGCAGCGTAATAGGGGGCAGAATCCATGCTGCCAACTGTGTCAGAATTTCGGCCATACAGCTCCCCATTGCCCTCAATTCCAGCAACGAGGTTATGGCCAACAACCTACTGCCAACCTGGTGCAGCGCAATCTCTCCTCAACCGGTTCTGTTGATTGGTTTCCAGATACCGGTGTCAATCAACACGTCACACCTGATCTTGCCACCTTGACCGCTTCAGAACCGTATCTTGGTAATGATAATTTGCATGTTGGTGATGGTAAGGGCCTTCCTATATCTCATCTTGGTCATACAAAAATATATACACCACATCATTCTTTCACCTTATCTAATGTTCTTCATGTTCCTGCAATCATAAAACCTCTGCTCTCTGTTTAGAAATTTTGTCTTGATAATAATGTTTATTTTGAATTTCACCCTCGTGTGTTTTATGTCAAGGATTTCAACACCCATGAAGTCCTTCTCTCAGGTCAGAGTAAAGATGGTCTCTATGCCCTGACCAACTCTTCCGTCACATCAGTTCCTCAAGCCTATTGGTCTCCCTGCACTTCTGCCTCTGCCGATTTATGGCATCGTCGACTAGGTCATCCTACTTCACGTATCTTTCAATTGTTAATCTCGAAAATAAGATTATTTGTAACAACAAACGTCTTAATTTTCAATGTCAAAGTTGTCCTTTAGGAAACTCATCGCGTTGTCTTTAGGACCCTACTTGTCACAAACTTCTGCTCCATTTGAATTAATTTTTAGTGATGTATGGGGCCCTGCTCCTTTTTTTTCTTCAGATGGCTATCGTTATTTTGTTATCTTCATTGATGCTTATACTAAATATGTATGGTATATCCTCTCATTACCAAGTCTGATGTTTACTATCCACATAAAATAAAATCTGTAGGAGCATGCATAAACTGACAGACTCTATTTTTCATCAATTTCAAACTCTTGTCGAATGTCAATTTTCATTAAAAATAAAATCTATTCAAACTGATTGGGGCGATGAATACCGAAAACTATCCACATTTTTTCAGACCATTGGCATTCATCATCGTCTGATTTGTCCCCACACTCATAAACAAAATGGAACAGTAGAGCGTCGTCATAGACATATTGTGGAACACAGTTCTTACTCTTTTAGGGCAATGTAAAACACCTTTTTGATTTTGGAATTATGCTTTTGAAACCTCTGTTTATCTTATAAATCGCATGCCTACTCCTATTCTTGCCCATCGCTCTCCGTTTGATTGTTTATTTCAACGGTCTCCTGATTATCATTTTTTGCGTACCTTTGGGTGTCTCTATTTTCCTTTTCTGCATCCATATAATAATCATAAATTGGATTTTTGTTCCTCACCATGTGCGTTTTTTGGATATAGTTCCTCGCATCTTGGTTATCGATGTCTTGACATTGCATCTCACCATATTTATATTTCCCGTCATGTCCGCTTCCATGAACATGTGTTTCTATTTGATAATTCTGAACAGATTGCAAAGGTCTCCACCATAACCCCCACCACACCCGCTACTGTCACCCTCCTAAATTTGCTAAACCACCCACCGCTACCCGCTTTCACTAGCCACCCAAACAGCCCACAACACTCCGCTTTGCCACTCCAAACAGCCACCTGACCACAGCCTCCACCCATCCCTTAGCCATCATCCCATGCTTGTTTATCTAACCCTTATGATGCAGGTTCAGATTATTAATTGGTCTCCTCTCCTCATGGTCTTGGGGCACTTTCTAGTCCCTTCTCTACTTCGCCCTCCCTGACCAGCACTCCTGCAGCTTCAGTCTTTACCTCCAGCCCCTCCTCTACTGACAGTCCTGTGCTTGAGGCTGCTTCTTTATCATCCTCTCCCGCTGGTCTGCAACTTATGGTTGATTTGTCTTCTTATCAGATTGTTAACCAGTTTGAAATTGCCTCCAGTCAAAACAATACTTTTCAAGTATATGTTATCATCAACCTTCTCAGAAACTACCAAGTCATCCAGACATAGATCTCACAGCTTGTAGTGAAAGCCTCATCGTTGTATGCTCAATGTCCTTTCTCAATAAGTTCTTCTGAGCTCGTCAAATTAACTTATACAAAGAAATGATTTGGCATTATCAATGATGTTCATCACCCATACTCATGCGATGAAGTGCACCTTTGGGTTTCAAAACAGATGGTACCACAGTCAGTCTTAATGGGTGCATCCTTCCGACATTCATTCAAACGCAACTATATGATAACATCAATGGCTGCTTGGATTGTCTTTGAACAATATTGGCCACAACAATTATATGAATGCTTGTTCATCAGTTTATACTCAGGAGGTTTTTCCTTTGTCGTTGTCAGATGCTAAACATAGCTTCCGGGACTTTGATGACTCATCATCTGATTCTTTCTTTGCCCCCAGCTGATCTGGATACTGTTTGTTTTCCTCCTTAAGGTCCACTGTATTGCCCCCAGGTGGTCAACGTTTCAAGGAGTTTTGAGAAGAGTTGATGTCATTTCATGCCAAGGATTCCGCAAACTCAATGAATGTTCTTCTTTGTTTGGCAATCTTTTTGTTCTAGAATCAAATCTCATACTTCAAAGGTCATGTCTATCCAAGTCTAATTGTCGAAATGAAATCAGAGAGATATCAGTTTTTGAAAAGTATTTTTGAAATTCAAGCTTCTTTGGTCAAAGACTCAACACACGTCATTCAATGTAGTCCTTCGATTGTCTTGTATTTTGAAAACAGAAATCGACCTGTTGTAAGATTAAAATGGTTTTTCCATGGTTCTTTGTGTCCATTTTAAACTCTGATTTTTTGGGTATATCTTTTTTTGATGGTTTGTGATGAGGTGATATTTTTGTGAATCAAATGACTAGATGCTCAAGTTTGATCAAGAAAGGTTGTTTCTTTTTAGCACCAATTTTATCAGCATGCATAATGGCCATAGCATA
>JAAWWB010000121.1:0-23280 GCA_018804465.1 Populus tomentosa | reverse complement strand
CCAAACACTATTCAGTGTTCAGCCCATATCTTGAGTTCTAGAAGTCCAAATGACCTCATCTTTTTTTTGCTGGAAAGCTAAGAGAATTTCGCAGAACTTTCATTTGGACATCTGGACCCAGTTCTGATGCTAGCATTTTTGTTTTATTTAGACAAGATGATAAGGATTTTCACTAAGTCAAAAGTTGGCCACCCACTCAACAATGAGTCATCAAAGCAATAATTCCGAATTTAGCCTATAAAAGGAGGCATTTGCCATGTATTTAGGGGCTTGGTTGTTCAGATCAAGTTCATGCTCTTTATTTCTCTCTTTATATTTTTTGTAATTCTTAAGCTTTGCTTTTATTAATTTCTTGTTTATGCTTTTCATTTCCTTTCCTTTCCTTAGTTAACTTGTATTTTTTTATGTTCTTGTTTTATTTATTTATGTTTTCTTCTTCATTATGTTTAGCTAAGTTTATTATGTCAAGGTGAAAAGGTTACACTAATGGTGTAAGAACAAGTATGGTGTAAACTCAATATGGACCTTAATGTTTAATATTAACATGTCTTATCTTTTTATCTTACTAATTCTTAATACCTTGCTTGTTAAATGGTTAATCTAAATTTGTGTTGTATAATACTTGGTACAACAAATGCTTGGCACTCTCATAACCCAACCGTATGGTATTACCTACACCTGGGGCTATGAAAGGTACTTGATTTGTTGTTAACATCAGTTAACATCATGAATTCCTGACAATATTTAAAAGTTTGGTGTTATGTACATAAGATAATTAATATGATTATGTTAATAATTTATAATGAGCTATTAATGACAAATCATCCGACTGGAACCTCCTTCGTGTGTGGTTTCCAAATTGAGTAATAAGAGTTTATATTATACTTGTTTTGAAATACCATTGGTGGATCCTCTAACCTTGACATTTGTCTTTATTATTGTTAATATCCTTACATTAATCTTCCATCTCAAAGTTCTCATTAATTTCTCCTTCCTGCTTTTCTTATTATTGTTATTATTATTGTTGTTATTGTTATTATTGTTGTTATTATTATTATTATTGTTGTTGTTATTATTGTCTCTTCCTCCTCCTCGTCTTTTTATTGTTATTATTATTATTATTATTATTATTATTACTAATATTATTATTATTATTATTATTATTACTAATATTATTATTATTATTATTATTAGTATTATTATTATTATTTACATTCTTGTTATATTTTATGTACGTTAAGTATGCTCTGTGTTTGATCAAGGATCCTGATATTGTTGATCTTGCCTTGTTCATTCGCATCAGAAATCTGTTTATATTATATAATATATCTCTTTGATCTTTTCATAATACTCAGTATATAGGCTGGAAACCTGTGACCCGATCTTTTAGATCATTCTCAGGTATAACAACGCCACGTATTGAGTATTATTATTATTATTATTATTATTATTATTATTATTATTAGTATTACTACTATTAATATTATTATTATTATTATTATTGTTGTTGTTGTCTTGTTATTTATAATTTATACAATTAACCTCTCTGTGGTTCGACCCCGATCTTGCCGGGTTATTTATTACTTCGACACTCCTACACTTGGGAGAAGACATCAATCTTTTGGTCGTGTCAAGTTTTTGGCGCCGTTGCCGGGGAGGTAATTTCTTGTACAAATCATAGTATTTATTTTGTTTTCTCTTTTCTCTTTTCTTGTATCTAACTTTGTTTCTTTTTTTTTCTTTTCTTTTTTTTGTTTCTTTTTTTTTGTTTTCTTCTTCCTTTTATTTTCTTTCTACACGTGCATGAGTGTTTGGTCACGTACATTAAGTGGTAGACTTTCTAGGGTATCCTCATCATTTTCAGAAAATATGGCCGAAGAAGATAACCAATCACTTCATAATGAGAATAATGAGAATAATGAGAATAATGAGAATAACCGTGTTAGGACACTTAGAGACCACATGAATCCTACAAGAACAAGTGCACCCTCATGCATAGTTTTCCCTCCTGATGCATCCCATTTTAATTTTAAGCCAGGCATTATTCAACTTTTACCTTCTTTTCATGGCTTAGATCTAGAAAATCCATACTTGCATTTGAGAGAATTTGAAGAAGTTTGTAACACCTATAATGACTTAAATTGTAGCATGAACACCATTTGATTAAAGCTTTTTCCTTTTTCATTAAAAGATAAAGCTAAAACATGGCTACAAAATCTTAGGTCAGGATCCATTCGTGCTTGGGATGAAATGCAACAACAGTTTTTAAAGAAGTTTTTTCCATCTCATAGAACCAACTCTTTCAAAAGACAAATCACCACTTTCACTCAAAAACCAGGAGAAACATTTTACCAATGTTGGGATAGGTATCGAGACTTGCTTAATACTTGCCCTCATCATGGTTTTGAAACATGGAGATTGGTTTCACAATTTTATGAAGGATTAACACCTAAAGATAGGCAAATGGTTGAATTGATGTGCAATGGAACTTTTGAGGATAAAGACCCTAATGAAGCAATGGAGTACTTAGACTTGCTAGCTGAAAATGCGCAAAATTGGGACACTAAGGGCACTTATGAGGCACCAAGTAAAACCCAACCTCATACATCTAGTGGAGGTATGTATAACCTTAGGGAAGATCATGACCTCCAAGCCAAGTTTACATCTTTAGCTAGAAAAGTCGAGGCACTAGAATTGAAAAAGAGTGGTCAATTAAAATCTGTTCAAGACATTGTGTGTCAAATCTGTGAAACAAATGAACATGCAACCAATAACTGTCCAACTTTGCCTTCTTTCAAGGAATGTCTCCATGAACAAGCCCATGCCTTAAACAGTTTCCAAAGGCCCAATCATAACCCATACTCGCAAACATACAATCCTGGTTGGAGAAATCACCCAAATTTCAGTTGGAAGAGTGATAACAATAATGCACAAACTTCACAGCCACCGTTTCAAGCACACCATAATTTCCAAAATTCTCATGGATATGCACCTCCTTATGCTCCACCTCCTAGAAGAAATCTTGAGGAAACATTGCATGCATTCATTGAAAAGCAAGAGACAATCAACACTCAACTTACTCAAAGCATGACAAATTTTAAAGATGCTCTTGCAAAATTCACATCTGCTCTCAGTTTTCAAGAGAAAGGTAAGTTTCCATCTCAACCACAACAAAATCCAAAGGGGCAATACAATGCAAATGCAAGTAGTTCTGAAAGCCAACACATGGATCAAGTCAAATCAGTCATCACTCTTCGCAGCGGTAAGGTTATTGAAAAACCCACTCTTGAACCTTGTGAGAAAGATGATGAGTCAATCTCTGAGGGTAAGGAAGGGGTTGAATTTGAACGTTGTGAAGAAAAGACTGATTCTCCGCCAGCACTTCCATTTCCTCATGCCATGACCAAACAAAGGAAAGTCAATCACAATTCTGAAATCCTTGAAATTTTTAAACAGGTAAGGATCAATATACCTTTGTTGGATGCTATTAAACAGGTACCTTCCTATGCTAAATTTTTGAAAGATCTATGCACTGTGAAGAGAAAACTGAATGTGAAAAAGAAAGCCTTTTAGCCGAACAAGTAAGTGCTATTCTTCAGAACAATAATGCTTTGAAATATAAAGACCCTGGTTGTCCTACAATTTCTTGCTTTATTGGAGAACATAAAATTGAAAGAGCTTTACTTGATCTTGGAGCTAGTGTGAATTTACTTCCATATTCGGTTTTTCAAAGTCTCAATCTAGGTGAAATAAAACCAACTTCTGTAACTCTTTTACTTGCTGATAGATCTGTAAAAGTGCCTAGAGGAATAGTTGAGGATGTGTTAGTACAAGTTGATAAATTCATTTACCCTGTAGATTTTATTGTCTTGGATACACAACCTGTTGAAGCATGTAATTCAATTCCTGTTATTTTAGGACGTCCATTTCTTGCAACTTCTAATGCATTGATTAATTGTAGGAATGGACTGATGAAACTATCATTTGGAAACATGACATTGGAGATGAATATTTTTAACATTTGCAAGCAACCTGGAGATGATAATGATTTACAGGAAGTGGACTTTATTGAAAAATTAGTTCATGATCAATTTCAAACCACTTCTAGTGAAACTAAGATTGATGAACCTGACGAGTTGCAAATGGTTTATTTTCAGGAAGAAGCAAAGGCATGTAATTGGAGACCACAAATTGAAGAATTGCCATCACGATCAATTGAGTCTATACCTTCAAGTGTTCAACCACCAAAACTTGATTTGAAGCCGTTACCAGTCAATCTTAAATACTCATTTTTGGGAGAAAATGAAACTTTTCCGGTAATAATCTCTTCCAAACTTAACGCACATCAGGAAGGTAAGTTACTACAGACTCTGAAAATGCATAAAAATGCATTAGGATGGACCATAGCTGACATAAAAGGAATTAGTCCTTTGATTTGCACACACAGGATTTATTTGGAGGAAAATGTTAAACCATCTAGAGAAATGCAACGAAGACTTAATCCTAATATGAAAGAAGTAGTGAAAAATGAAGTCATTAAACTTCTAGATAATGGAATCATTTATCCTATTTCTGACAGCAAATGGGTAAGTCCTACCCAAGTTGTACCCAAAAAGTCTGGAGTCACTGTGATAACAAATGAGAAAAATGAGTTAATTCCAACTCGGACTATTACTGGTTGGCGCATGTGCATTGACTATAGGAAACTTAATTTAATGACTAGAAAAGATCATTTTCCTTTACCTTTCATGGATCAAATCCTAGAAAGAGTTGCAGGTCATGAATTTTATTGTTTCCTAGATGGCTATTCAGGTTACAATCAAATTGAAATTGCATTGGAAGACCAAGAGAAGACTACTTTCACTTGTCCATTTGGTACTTTTGCATATCGAAGAATGCCTTTTGGGTTATGTAATGCACCAGCCACGTTTCAAAGATGCATGCTTAGCATATTCAGTGATATGGTTGAATGTTTTCTTGAGATTTTTATGGATGATTTTTCTGTTTTTGGTGATTCATTTGATGATTGCTTAACTAACTTGGAAAAGGTTTTGAACAGGTGTGAAGAGAAGAATCTTGTACTGAATTGGGAAAAATGTCACTTTATGGTAACAAACGGCATTGTACTTGGTCACATTATTTCATCGACAGGAATTGAGGTTGACAAATCTAAAATCGAGTTAATTGCCAACTTACCAACACCAAAATCTGTTAAAGATGTTAGATCATTCTTAGGACATGCTGGTTTTTACAGAAGGTTCATCAAAGATTTTAGTGCAATATCTAAACCATTGTGTAACCTTCTATCAAAGGAAAATGTTTTTGAATGGACTGAACAATGTGAAAAAGCCTTTGTTAAACTTAAAAGCTTGCTTACTTCTGCTCCTGTCATTCAACCTCCTGATTGGTCATTACCTTTTGAAATAATGTGTGACGCTAGTGATTATGCCGTGGGTGCTGTCTTGGGACAAAGAAAAGATAAGAAACCTTATGTGATTTACTATGCAAGTAAAACTTTAAATAGTGCTCAAATGAATTACACTACCACTGAAAAAGAATTACTTGCAGTAGTATTTGCATGTGACAAGTTCAGATCTTATCTTGTTGGCTCACCTGTTGTTGTTTTCAGTGATCATGCAGCATTGAAATATCTTCTCTCTAAGAAAGATTCTAAGGCTAGATTGGTGCGGTGGATTTTGTTACTTCAAGAATTTGATATCACAATCAAAGACAAGAAAGGCACCGAAAATGTTGTCGCGGATCATTTGTCAAGATTGACAACCGATTCGAGATCTGACATCACACCAATCGATGACTACTTTCCTGATGAATCTTTATTTTCTGTCTCTACGATGCCTTGGTTTGCTAATATTGTTAATTTTCTTGTTTCAGGAAAATTGCCAGCTCATTGGAGTACCCAAGACAAAAGAAAGTTCTTGAACGAAGTGAAGAACTTTTATTGGGATGACCCTTATTTATTCAAATATTGTCCTGATCAAATATTTCGAAGATGCATTCCTGACAATGAGGTAAGTAATGTCATTAAATTTTGTCATTCTGAGGCATGTGGGGGTCATTTCTCATCAAGAAAGACAAGTGCAAAAATCTTACAAAGCGGATTTTACTGGCCCACCATGTTTAAAGACTCACATGCATTCTGCAAGACTTGTGAAAATTGTCAAAAGTTGGGATCTATTTCAAAACGTCACATGATGCCTTTAAATCCTATTCTTGTCATTGAGATCTTTGATTGTTGGGGTATAGATTTTATGGGTCCATTTCCTCCATCATTTGGTTTCTTGTATATATTGGTCGCAGTAGATTATGTTTCAAAATGGATAGAGGCAATTCCAAGTAGAACCAATGATCACAAAACAGTGATAAAATTTTTGAAAGAAAACATTTTAAGTCGATTCGGAATCCCTCGAGCCATGATAAGTGATGGTGGAACACATTTCTGCAACAAGCCATTTGAATCTTTAATGAAGAAATATGGAATCACACACAAAGTTGCCACCCCTTATCACCCTCAGACGAGTGGACAGGTAGAACTTGCTAATAGGGAGATCAAACAAATCTTGGAGAAAACGGTGAATCCTAATCGGAAAGACTGGTCTTTAAGACTTAATGATGCACTTTGGGCTTATCGAACTGCATATAAAACATCATTAGGTATGTCACCTTATAGACTAGTCTATGGAAAACCTTGTCACTTGCCTGTGGAAATTGAACATAAAGCTTATTGGGCTATCAAAGCTTTCAATTCAAACATTGATGATGCTAGTCAGCTGCGAAAATTGCAAATAAATGAGCTTGAGGAAATAAGAAATGATGCATATGACAATTCAAGAATTCATAAAGCAAGAATCAAAGAGTTTCATGACAAGAAAATTCTGCGAAAAACATTCAATGTTGGTCAAAAAGTCTTGCTTTATAATTCTCGACTCCATTTATTTCCTGGAAAACTAAGATCAAGATGGAGTGGTCCTTTTATTGTGAAATATGTGTATCCATTTGGGGCCTGTGATATCGAAAATCCAAAGAATGGCAATGTTTTCAAGGTAAATGGGCATCGGTTGAAAGTTTATTTTGATAATTTTTCAGTTGAAAATGACTCTATTGAATTGAGTGATCCTGTATATAAAGATTGATTCTTTTTCTCACATTGTTTTGTGTTTGTTTTGGTATATCTTTTGTTTTGCTAGTTTCTCTCACCCCGGTCAAATGGCGGATAACGGTACTCCGTGACTTTTAAGTCGGTTCTTTCAGTTTCCCATGATAACTGATATCTGTGTATATAATTGTGCAATTCTCTGCTCTTTCTTCTTTCTTTGAATCTCTCCCCCAATTCTCAGTTGAAAATGGACACCACTCTTGAAAAATTGAAAAAGTATTTTCCCGCTCTGCCTCAGAATGCGATTACAAAAATTTACCGTGCTAGATGTGCAAGATTGAGGTTGTTAATGAACCATGGAATTCCTGAAGATATTCGTTGGCTGATTGAAGCAAAGGTCTGATTATCAGGTGAGTCCTCCAATTCTTTCATTTCATACATGCCTGGAACAGGTAAGAGCACTTTTGCGAAGAAACGTCGTGCAAAACGACTGAAAGTCTGTCACCGATGTGCTAGATGGACTTGTAATGCGACATGTCGTTCTTTAGGAATGGTATCTGTAAACCGTGAAGATAAAATACAATTCATTAAGGATGGCCTGAGTAAGGGGTCTTTAGATAATTTTCTATTGACTCTTGAGACGCACCCTAGTGGAGATGTGCATCGTGCAATTTATGATTTATGGCCCCAATTCCATAAAGAACATGCTCGACTTAGTCTTGGGAATCTGACTAAAAAAGACCCTGTTTGCCAGTTTTTAAGAAAACTGGATGGGAAGCCTATCCCCGACCCATAGAGGGCGTTTAAGCCGTTCTTGGACGTAAAACCAAGGGAAGATGTGAGCCATAATCACAACTACCTGTACATACATATGCTTTTTCAAAATAAATAATTAATAAAGAGAGAGAGAGAGTGTGTGTGTGTGTGTGTGTGTGTGAGACTACAGCTGGCCTACATATAGGTGGTATGATTGCATTTTCAATTTCTCATCTATAAATTCTTCTCTTCCTTCCCTTCATTTCTACTCCACCCATACATTCATTAAATACATACGTGTGTAGAAATGGCAGGTTCCTCAAGTAATCACATAAACAAAATTTGTGTTTTTGGTGGATCCAATCCCGGGAAAGAAAAAGAGTTTTTAGAATCAGCAAATCATCTTGGTCAGGTACTAGCTGAGCGAAAGATTCATTTAGTGTATGGAGGAGGTAGCCTTGGGTTAATGGGGGGAGTGTCAATAGCTGCATTTTTAGGAGGTAGTCAAGTTTTGGGGGTAGTCCCCAAAGCTTTAGCACAAGGGGACATCATTGGAAAAACAATTGGAGAGGAATTACAAGTCCCCACAATGTCTGATCGACTGAATGCCATGTTTAACCATGCTGATGCCTTCATTGCCTTACCAGGAGGTTTGGGCACATTGGAAGAGATCTTTCATATTTCCTCTTGGGCCCAACTGCACATTCACCATAAACCCATAGGTTTGTTAAATGTTAATGGTTTTTATGATCAGTTGTTGTCTTTTCTTGATCATGCTGTGGAACAGGAGTTTCTAACATCTTCAGCACGACAAATCATAATCTCTGCTGCTACTGCTGAACAATTGATTGACCAACTACAATCTTTCATCCCTGTAATTAATCCTTCCATGAGTCGCATAAATTGGTCAACTCAGGACAGCCGTAAAAAGCTTAAATTGGATTTGAGCCTTTGTTTGTAAAAACTTTGTGTCTTTTGGTTTTATTATTGTGTTTTGTTGTTTCTTCTATTTGTTTAAGTGTGTTTCAGGTTTGTCAGTGTTCGTTATTTCAGGTGATGTCTTCTATACTCTATCTTTCTACCTTAAAACATTGAGGACAATGTCTCATTTTGGTTGGGGGGAAAGGGTAGTAGTAAAAAAAAAAATTGTGTTTTCTATTTCATAAACTATTTGCAAAACTGTTGTTGCTAGGATGGCAGAGTAAAAGGAGTTCTTTTGTTAAAGTGACTCTTGAGACGCATCTTAGTAAACATTCTTAACAAGGTCTATCAGAATACTTCTTGAAATATCTAAGTTTACAAACTCTCATATTGTTAACACTTGATTCTGCTCATATGCTCATTTAACAAGTATTCTTAAATCTTCATTTTCACACACACACGCTTTAACATATGATTGTGGGTTGCACATTGGATTAGTACATTATTTATGTTCTTTTGTTAAAGGTAACAACTAAGGGAAAGGGATAGTACATAATTTGAATTAAAAAAAAAAGAAAAACAAAAAAAGAAAAAAACAAAAAAAAAATTATGATAATAATGATGAATAAAAACGTAGATAAGTTTGGTTTCGTAGCCTCCCTAACCTAAGCAATTAAGCCCGAAGGGGTGTTTTAACACTTAATACCCTAAAGTCAATTGACTTGGGAGTTATTGGCCCAAAGCTTGTTACATGGGTTAAGGAGAAAAGCTTAAGGGAATCAAACATTGCACTATCTACGTATCAGTATCTGCAACCCGAGTTGCTAAGCTCGTAGAGGTGTCTCAACACCTAATGCCCTAAGACCAACTGGTCTGGGAGTCATTAGCCTAAAGCTCGTTACATGGGTTAAAGATGCATTGTGTTTTAAGTTGTATGTGTAAATAGAAAAAAAGAAAAAAAAAAAGAAGAAAAATAATCCCAACCCAAGGAAGTTAACCTTAAACATTAGAACATCATATTGTTTTCTTTCAACAATAGCCCCATCATATATGTTTTCATACATTGAGCACATAAAAAGAAGATTTATTAATATCTTGTTTAAGAAATATGAAGTAGAAATGAGAGTTTGTTTATCTGGATAGATTAATGGAAGTTGAATGATGAATGCCTTGCTTTGTGGAACTTGCAAATTGTTTTTCTATTTTAACGCTTTGATTACTAGGGACTAGTAATAAGCTGGTTGGGGGGTGTGATTAGTACTTAAAAGTGCATGTTTATCAAGGGTTTATATCATCATTTTGCACTTAAAGTATCAATAACTCCTTAACTAAAGCATGTTTTATAATAACAAGTCTAATATTATAAATTACCCTAATATATGGTAAATGTTCATCTTAAATGCAGGCATATCACATAAATCAAAGGATTGATTGATGAATTCAACTACTGAAATTTTGAAGATAAAGAAGGGTGAAGCTTAGAAAAGAGATGTTGGTGCAGTCCAAACTGGAACACTGTTCGGTAATTGGGTCATATCTCGAGTTCTAGATATCCAAATGATCTGAAATTTTTACAGAGATTTGATAAGACATAGGCCTACAACTTTCATTTGGACATCAAGATCTAAGAAGGCCGTTTTCAAGTCCAAATAATAGCAACAACGGAGAAGTCCGAAGCTGTCCTGCACCCCAAACACTATTCAGTGTTCAGCCCATATCTTGAGTTCTAGAAGTCCAAATGACCTCATCTTTTTTTTTCTGGAAAGCTAAGAGAATTTCTCAGAACTTTCATTTGGACATCTGGACCCAGTTCTGATGCTAGCATTTTTGTTTTATTTAGACAAGATGATAAGGATTTTCACTAAGTCAAAAGTTGGCCACCCACTCAACAATGAGTCATCAAAGCAATAATTCCGAATTTTAGCCTATAAAAGGAGGCATTTGCCATGTATTTAGGGGCTTGGTTGTTCAGATGAAGTTCATGCTCTTTATTTCTCTCTTTATATTTTTTTGTAATTCTTAAGCTTTGCTTTTATTAATTTCTTGTTTATGCTTTTCATTTCCTTTCCTTTCCTTAGTTAACTTGTATTTTTTTTATGTTCTTGTTTTATTTATTTATGTTTTTCTTCTTCATTATGTTTAGCTAAGTTTATTATGTCAAGGTGAAAAGGTTACACTAATGGTGTAAGAACAAGTATGGTGTAAACTCAATATGGACCTTAATGTTTAATATTAACATGTCTTATCTTTTTATCTTACTAATTCTTAATACCTTGCTTGTTAAATGGTTAATCTAAATTTGTGTTGTATAATACTTGGTACAACAAATGCTTGGCACTCTCATAACCCAACCGTATGGTATTACCTACACCTGGGGCTATGAAAGGTACTTGATTTGTTGTTAACATCAGTTAACATCATGAATTCCTGACAATATTTAAAAGTTTGGTGTTATGTACATAAGATAATTAATATGATTATGTTAATAATTTATAATGAGCTATTAATGACAAATCATCCGACTGGAACCTCCTTCGTGTGTGGTTTCCAAATTGAGTAATAAGAGTTTATATTATACTTGTTTGAAATACCATTGGTGGATCCTCTAACCTTGACATTTGTCTTTATTATTGTTTAATCCTTACATTAATCTTCCATCTCAAAGTTCTCATTAATTTCTTCCTGCTTTTCTTATTATTGTTATTATTATTGTTGTTATTGTTATTATTGTTGTTATTATTATTATTATTGTTGTTGTTATTATTGTCTCTTCCTCCTCCTCGTCTTTTTATTGTTATTATTATTATTATTATTATTATTATTACTAATATTATTATTATTATTATTATTATTACTAATATTATTATTATTATTATTATTATTATTATTATTATTATTTACATTCTTGTTATATTTTATGTACGTTAAGTATGCTCTGTGTTTGATCAAGGATCCTGATATTGTTGATCTTGCCTTGTTCATTCGCATCAGAAATCTGTTTATATTATATAATATATCTCTTTGATCTTTTCATAAACTCAGTATATAGGCTGGAAACCTGTGACCCGATCTTTTAGATCATTCTCAGGTATAACAACGCCACGTATTGAGTATTATTATTATTATTATTATTATTATTATTATTATTAGTATTACTACTATTAATATTATTATTATTATTATTGTTGTTGTTGTCTTGTTATTTATAATTTATACAATTAACCTCTCTGTGGTTCGACCCCGATCTTGTCGGGTTATTTATTACTTCGACACTCCTACACTTGGGAGAAGACATCAATCTTTTGGTCGTGTCAATAAACCTCCAGCTTCTTTACCCACACCAATCGTTTTCCAACTTGTAAGGTGCTGAACAAAACAAAATTATGATAAGAAGATGACACAACAATGTAGATTTTGAATCAATTTGCTAACAGATATTAAGTTGAAGGAAAAAAGAAGGAATGGAAAGCACGTCTGTTAGAATAAAAGAGTCTGAAATTTTAACTGTGCCAATGTGAGTAACTGAGGCATATTGTCCATTGGGTAATCTCACAGATTTGGAAATAGAAGAAGGAATGCTTGTAAAAAATGACATACAACAGATCATGTGATATGTAGCACCAGTATCAATGATCCAAGAGGTTTTGGTAGAGTTTGTTAAGGAAGCCCTTGGAGTTAGAGACAAAGATGATGCAAAAACATAATGTTGTAAATCTAGATCATGAAGATGTATACCATTTGTGAGTGAAAAATCACATGTACTTGTCATATTTTCACCTTGCATGGAGTCTTCTGATTCTTTGGTTGCAGATGAGGAAACTTGGTTGACAGACGAGTCATGCTCTGAGATGGATGGCTTGAACATGTTAATGAGTTGCTGGCATTGTTCATAAGTAATAGGAAGCTGAGGGGTATTACAGTTAGAGACTTGATTAGCACTAGGAGGTGCATTCTTTCCTCTATTAAACTTGTAACCAGGAGGAAAGCCATGAATTCTGTAACACTTCTCCACAGTGTGGCCAGCAATCCCACAATGAGAGCATATAGGTCGATCTTTTCGAATATAAGAAGACTTGTTACCAGCAAAGCGATTTGAAGACACAGTCTTTGTAAACAAAGCAGTAGTGTTCTGATTGAATGAGATGCTTGATGAAGAAATCATACGTTGCCTTTCTTCTTGGATAACAAGTGAGAAAACTTTATTGATTGAAGGTAGTGGATCAATCAACAAAATTTGACCTCGAACATGTGAAAAACTTTCATTTAATCCCATTAGGAATTGATATACTTGTTGTTGATGATGGTAAGACAGAATAGTTTTCAAGGCTCCACATATGCAGGTAGGGATTGGTTGGTGATTTCCTAACTCATCCCATAGTCCTTTTAAAGCAGTAAAATATGAACTTACAGAATTGTTCTCTTGTGATAAACATGAGATGGATTTCTGAAGCTGAAAGATGCGTGGTCCATTGTGCTGAGAAAACCGATCTTGAAGGTCTTTCCATATTTCAAAAGCATCATCAATGTAAATGATGCTATTGGCAATCTCTGTTGAAACAGAGTTGAGCAGCCATGAGAGAACCATGTTATTGCAACGAGTCCATGCCAATCCTTGAGAATCATCAGGATCAGATGGTTTAGGCAAAGTGCCATTGACAAAACTGAGTTTGTTCTTGGCTGATAAGGCCATCATCATTGCCCTCTTCCATGAATTATAGTTTTCACTATTGAGAGGTTTTGAGACGATCATGGCTCCAGGACTGTCACCATGATGCAAGAAGAAAGGATTTGAAGAATCCATCTCTGATGTAAGGTTGGTGTTAACAGCCATTGTCAAGAAAGAATGCAGAGAAGAGAATGAAGAAGATGATGAGACTTGAAGATGCGGAAATAGAATTCAGAGAGAATGCTCTGATACCATATTGAAAATGGAAATTGAAAGAGTTATGAACTGAATATTTCACTTTGTTAATCTTACTATTGTCTATTACACTGTATGTATAGACTAGTTGAAAACAGATTAAGTAACGGCTAATTAACAGAAATAACAAACTTCCTATAACAACTTTAACTAACTCAAACAACTTTAACGAACTCTAACTCCTCCACTATTGCTTGCTGAAGAAGTTAACTGAAGACTGCAGGATTGCCCGTTACTGTTGCTGCTGGGGATTTGCATTGTTGTATGCATTGCTGATGTGGATAAGCTAGAGAAAACAGAATTGCACTGCTGGCTTCATTGGGAGTTGAGAATATCTGAATGTCTTGGGTTTGGCCTTAGCCAACCTTTCCTATTTATATATGTAGGGCAGAATACAGTAGTAACCATATGAATTACAACATTGGATTAATCCTACATTACGTTAATATCCTATGATAGATATACATGATATACATTCTATAATATGCCCCCTCAAGCTGAGGGTGGAGGATCGACCCGAAGCTTGAACCTGAAAGCAGTAAAGGACGCAGTGGAAAGTGGTTTGGTGAAGACATCAGCAAGTTGATCCTGAGAGGGGATAAACCGAATCTGAATTTCCTTCTTTGCTACCCGGTCACAAACAAAATGATAGCCTACCTCAACATGCTTAGTACGAGCATGAAAGATAGGATTTGCCGAGAGATAAGTAGCACCAAGATTATCACACCAAATAGTAGGAGCCGAGATGGAGGGAACCTGAAGATCTCTTAACAAATATTGAAGCCAGATGACCTCAGCAGTACCATCTGCTAAGGCTTTATACTCAGCCTCAGTGGAAGAGCGAGCAACTGTACGTTGCTTGCCGGATTTCCATGAAATCGGTGTTTGACCAAAGAAAACAAGATAACCACTCGTAGACTTGCGATCATCAATACTCCCAGCCCAATCGGCATCTGTAAAACCATGAAGAGCAAAGGAGGTACCTCGAGTGATATGAAAACCATAAGAAGTCGTTCCTTTGAGATAGCGGAGTATGCGTTTAACAGCAGCCCAATGGAAATCTGTAGGAGCATGCATGTACTGACAGACTCTGTTAACAGCAAAATAGATATATGGGCGAGTGAATGTAAGATACTGAAGAGCACCCACAATTTGACAAAACCGTGTGGGATCACAAAATGGATGATCCGGCTGTAGAGCAAGTTTAGAGGGAGAAACTGGAGTGTCAACCGGTTTGCAGGAAGTCATACCAGCCCGAGTGAGGATGTCAAGAATATATTTTTGTTGGCGCAACATCAGACCCATACCTGTAGACTGAACTTCAATACCTAGAAAGTAGTGAACATCACCTAAGTCACGTAGCTTGAATTCAGAGCTTAGTAACTGGACTAGATGATGGAGCATGGCAGAGTTGCTGCCTGTAAGCAGAATATCATCAACATAGACGAGAAGATAGAAGATATTAGTGCCATCAGATAAGATAAACAGGGAAGTGTCAACCTTGGAGGCAAGGAAACCAATAGAGAGTAAAAAATCACTCAGACGAGTGTACCATGCCCTTGGAGCCTGTTTTAAACCATATAGTGACTTGTGCAACCTGCACACATGAGATGGAAGAGTAGAATCAACAAAACCTGAAGGTTGTTTCATGTAGACCTCTTCAGTAAGAACACCATTAAGAAAGGCATTATGAATATCAAGCTGATGAATCTTCCAATTACGGGAAACTGCAATGGAAAAGACTAATCTGACGGTGGCCTGCTTAATAACTGGGCTGAAAGTTTCAGAATAATCAAAGCCTTCCTGTTGAGTAAAGCCTCTAGCAACTAGACGGGCTTTATAACGTTCGATGTTGCCATCAATACGACGTTTGATATGATATACCCATCGGCTGCCCACAACATTCATCGATGGATGAAAGGGCACTAGAGACCAAGTATGATTGGATCGTAAAGCCTTGATCTCATCACACATGGCATCATGCCAAGCCACATATTTATTTGCATCAGAAAAGGCAACAGGTTCAGAGGAAGGAGAGAGCAATACCCGAGAGACAGCTGCATTAGCGGCAGCAGAGGACACCATATTGGCATTTTTGGGCTGCCGTGATCGAAGGATCATAGGGTGTCGGCTGAGAACTGGTTGTGACGCAGGTGAAGGAGGCATGACAGAGGTGTCATGATGCAGCGGATAGGCTGAGAGATCCACCACCAGATTTAGTCCAGGAGACGAATCTGGGGAAGAAGCTGCCGCAAGTGGAGAGCTGGCAGCAGAGGCAGAGTCGGCAGAAACCGAATTGGTGGCAGAATAAAGAGGAGCTGAAGACGAGCCAGAGGATCTCCCACTATACACAAGGACTTCGTGCTGGAGAGCAGGAAACACTGAGCTGCAACAGTATGGTTAGATAAAGATGCATGGGGTGAGTGGCAAGGGAAATATGGAGGCTGTGGTGCTTGAGTCGGCAGTAAGGGCAGGGCAGAGGCAGAGGCGGGTGGGGATGGATTTTGAGCTGTAAACAGTGGTGAGTGGTTGAGATTTGGGAGGATGGTAATAGGGGATGGTGTATGGGTTTGAGGGGGAACCTGTGCAATCTGTTCATATTTATCAAACGGAAAAACATTTTCATGAAAACGAACATGACGGGAGATATACATGCGATGAGATTCAATATCAAAACATCGATAACCAAGGTGAGAGGGACTGTAGCCAAAAAATATACAAGGAGAAGACCGAAAATCTAATTTGTGATTATTATAGGGACACAAGAAAGGAAAACATAGACATCCAAAAGTACGTAAAAATTGATAATCAGGAGACCGTTGAAACAAACAATCAAAAGGAGATCGATTATCAAGAACAGGAGTAGGCATACGATTAATGAGATAAACCAAAGTATCAAATGCATAATTCCAAAAACGAAAAGGAGCTTTACATTGACCTAGAAGAGTAAGACCGGTTTCCACAATATGCCTATGACGTCTTTCTAGCATCCCATTTTGTTCGTGAGTATGTGGACATATCAGACGGTGATGAATACCAACAGTTTGGAAGAAAGTGGAGATTTTGCGATATTCACCACCCCAATCAGTTTGAACAGATTTTATTTTTAAAAAAAACTGACGTTCGACAAGAGTTTGAAATTGATGAAAGACAGAATAAACATCAGATTTTGCAACAAGTGGATAATACCATATATATTTTGTGTGCGCATCAACAAATATAACAAAATAACGATAACCATCCGAAGAAAAAAGGGGAGCAGGACCCCACACATCACTAAAAATTAATTCAAGCGGAGCAGAAGTTTTGTGACCAGTAGGTCGTAAAGACAAACGTGACGATTTTCCTAAGGGACAACTTTGGCATTGAAAATTAAGACTTTTGTTGTTACAAATGATCTTATTTTTCGAGACTAAAAATTTAAAAATGCGGGAGGTAGGATGACCTAGACGACGATGCCACAAATCAGCAGAGGCAGAGGTGCAGGGAGACCAATAGGCTTGTGGAGTTGACAGGACGGAAGACCTGAACTTGGACAAAGTATAGAGACCATCTTTACTCTGACCTGAGAGAAGGACTTCATTGGTGTTGAGATCCTTGACATAAAACAGAAAAGGGTGAAATTCAAAATAAACATTATTATCGAGACAATTTCTGAACAGAAAGCAGAGGTTTCGTGATTGTAGGAACATGTAGAACATTAGATAAAGTGAATGAACGATGTGGGTTATATATTTTTGTATGGCCAATATTAGATATGGAAAGTCCCTTACCATCACCAACATGCAAATTATCATTACCATTGTATGGTTCTGAAGCAGTCAAGGTTACAAGGTCGGGTGTGACGTGTTGGTTTGCACCGGTGTCCGGAAACCATTCAGCAGTAGAGGCAGAATTATGGAATGCCAAATTGGCACTATTGTGCTGTCCATGGCTGCGTTGCTGAAGTTGGGAACACTGAGGAGCAGTGTGTCCAAAAGTGTTACATAGTTGGCAGCGGGAATTGGATCCTCGGCGCTGCCAATTTCCTTGCCAGCTGCTGTGCCTATTTTCATTGCCATACTGAGGAGCAGAATTGTAATTGGTTTGAGAGTTACGAAAATCAGACCTATAGAATTTCGAGTGCCTCTGTGAGCGGTAGAAGGAGAACGCCAGCTGCCATAGGAACGCCCCCTATGTCGTCCAAACTTAGCAGAATTGTATCGTTGAGACAGTAGTGCTGAAGGTGGCGTGGGCAGCAATGGTTGGTTAGGCAGCAATGGTGCATGAATGGCAGCAGATCCCATAGACAAATGAGAGGTTTTATGAATAAATTCATGAGTTAGCTGATGACTAAGCAAATCTGCATATGATAGAGGATCCGCCCTTGTAATAAGACTTGTTACTAAATCCTTAAATTCTCTGCGAAGGCCACGAAATACATAGAGATTAAAATCAGTTAGCGAGATAGGCCGGCCAGCAGCTTCTAGCTCATCAAATAAAGTCTTAGCTTTTTGCAAAAATTGAGTTACCGAATCATCACCTTGTCGAAGGTCTTGAAGGGAGCCATGTAATTGCATAATACGGGAATTGGATGTAGAGGCTAGAGCTTACTCAAGTGTGAGCCAGACATAACATGAGGTTGGACAATCAACAACAAGATGAAGAACTTCCATGGATAGCGAAGAGAGCAAGGCACTTAGAATTAGTTGATCATGTTGCTTCCAACGAAGAAAGGATTGAGATACCTGAAGAGTAGCACCATCGGCAGCAAGAATATATGGAGAGGGGCAGGAGTTTGAACCATCAACAAAGCCGAAAACTCCTTGGCCTAAGAGGTATGGTTTCATCTGCATTCGCCAATACAAATAATTGGTATTCGTTAATTTCAGAGAGATGACCTGATGAGTGTGTGAGAGGGACACAATTGCCACGGCAGAGGCTGCTGTAGTTTCAGCAGACGAAGATGGCAGCAGAGGAGCATTGTCTGGATTGAGCAGAGGAGCATTGTCCGGATTGAGAAGAGCATGGCCAATATTAGTGTGTTGTGGCCACTGCATAATTGAGGCTGAAGAAGAGAGTTGTCCTGCGGCTGAAGAAGAAAATTGCAACGAAGGAGGTGGGACAACAGGTGCTGCTGCAGAGGAGGAGAAGGCTGCCGGCTGAGAAGAATCCATTGCAAAGGAGGAGGAGAAGTGTTCTAATTTATTTTGGCTCTGATACCAAGTTGAGAATATCTAAATGTCTTGGGTTTGGCCTTAGCCAACCTTTCCTATTTATATATGTAGGGCAGAATACAGTAGTAACCATCGGGATTACAACATTGGATTAATCCTACATTACATTAATATCCTATGTATAGATATACATGATATACATTCTATAATATTGTGGACAGTGAAGAAGATTGAATTGCATGCAGCTCAATACAGCTCAATAGTGGCAATAATGTTAATTTTCCGGTATTAGACATGGTTGTGATTAGCAAATGCTCTTCAATGTTTAAAGACAGTGTTCTCCGTTTTGTTGAGAATCCTAGACAAAACCTTCCATCCATATCTCACATTCACCATGTTTTCAATAAACACCTACAAGACAATTAGTTTCCCTTCCAATGGAGGTTACAGAAATGGAGAAGCAGAGCCTTGAAACATGCTGAAATGTTAATTTCAATTAGCTGAAATTGGGATTGGAATTCCAGTCTTTATAATCAGAGATTCTTCCCTTCATCTATTATACCATTTTAAGCATTTAACTTGACATGAAAATTGAAAACAGCTGCAGGCATCAAGCAGAAGTAACCAAAACACTATGTTAATATTTCTGAACTTGAAATATATCCAACTAAAAAATATAAAATTAAAACAAGACAATCATGGAAAAAATGTAAATATAAAACAAGTTAACATACCCTCTCCATCTAAGTGGTGGCACCAACATTGGTGTTGCTACCCAATTTTGACCCATGTTTTGATAAATTTTCAGAAAAAAATTAAAAATAGAGAAAAACAAAGAAAATCCAAAAAATATGTTTTTTTAATATATTTTCGTCATTTTAGCATTTTCAACGTCATCTAAAAAAGAATTTAAATTTTTAAGGGTCTTTTGAACGCGTTCAACTTTTCACGCGTTATTTTTAAAAATCATTGATTTTCCTCATTGAGTCGATGTTGATATTGCTCATTTTCAAAAAATACAAAAAAATAAGAAAAATCAAAATTTACAAAAAGAAAGAAGTTGAGGGACCAAGTTGAAAAACCTAGCAACAATTCACCTATAAATACTAGTCTTCTCAACACATTAAAGAGGGTCAATTTTGACAGATTCAACAAAAAAACATGAAAAAAAAACCCTAAAACCCAACTCTTTCTCCTCACTCAAAAAAAGGGGCCGGCGGCACCTCCCCCCACTGCTACCCAATTTTTGACCCATGTTTTGATAAATTTTCAGAAAAATTCAAAAATAGAGAAAAACAAAGAAAATATGTTTTTTAATATATTTTTGTCATTTTAGCATTTTCAACGTCGTCTAAAAAAAATTTAAAATTTTTAAGGGTCTTTTGAACGCGTTCAACTTTTCACGTGTCATTTTTAAAAATCATTGATTTTCCTCATTGAGTCGACGTTGATATTGCTCGTTTTCAAAAAATACAAAAAAATCAAAAAAATCAAAATTTACAAAAAAGAAAGAAGTTGAGGGACCAAGTTGAAAAACCTAGCAACAATTCACCTATAAATACTAGTCTTCTCAACACATTAAAGAAGGTCAATTTTGACAGATTCAACAAAAAAACACAAAAAAAAACCCTAAAACCCAACTCTTTCTCCTCACTCAAAAAAAGGGGCCGGCGGCGCCTCCCCCTCTGGTTTTGAATTTTTCTCCCTAGTTTTCTTCTTTGGAAACCAGCCGCCGGCCCTCACATTGAATTTTTTTCTCCCCCACACAGACCTTCTCAGCTGACCTCATATTCCCCACACAGCCCTCTCCATCTCCGGTCCCCTCACTTTCCCAATCCTGACCCCTGCACCTGAAACACCATCACACACTGTCCCCTCTCCTTCTCATCAACACCAAGACCGCTGCACCACCATCTCCGTCAACACCGGCCTCCCCTGAACCCAAGCCTCCAGCAGCAATCTCGTTGTCCTCTTCATCTCCGCCCGACCAGCCTTGCAGCGGCGTCTCAGCCACCATGAGCTTACCACCCTCTCCTCTCCATTCAACCTCCAATAGCAGCGGCCAAAACAACAGCCCGAAGCCAGCCACTGCCAGATCGGTCCGCTGCTCCTTCCTCTGCTCCTTCGCCGCACCATAGCTCCTAGCAAAAGTATAAATCCATAGTGAAACAATGTCGAAACATGGGATGAGCTCTGACAAAGGAAAGTTGAATGTCACTCTTATGAGTCCACCATGCCCATGCTTTGAAGAAATTGTAGCTCAAAAAAGAAGGGCGTAGTAGAATATTCAGCCTAATAAGGCCCGTGATATGAAAAGTTTAACACTTAATGAAAAAATTGTAAAAACTTACTATCTAAAGGATCTTACACTACATTGTTTTTCGTACCTACATTAGTGTCCTCCCTGGAACCATGAACATCAGAAGAACTTGGACTTAAAGTAAAAACTATAGATATATAAAAAAAGAAATCCAGAAAACCCCCATTCAACATTCGACAAACTTTACGGAACGTAACTTCAAAATCTAATTTTCCAGGCACTACTAGCTCCATAGCTGATTTTATCTCATAATTGTACATGGTAACTTTCATCTTTCTTCGTATAGTTCATCACCTCAGATGAAGGTTGTCTAAAAGTAAATTTAAGAAACTTTATGTTTTCCCTTATCTTTCAATATTTTTATATGGGCACTCATTATCCTCTGTCTACAAATCAAACCGCAAGTAAAAATGAGCAAATAAAACATTAAAAATTACTTACCTGCTGCTCAATTGCATCACCAACCATACAAGCAGCAGTCACAACTCTTGCACATCCATGTTCCCCGTTCCAATCAATTGTCATTACCATTGCTGCGAGTTCATGCATTGCAATAAAAGACATCTTGTCAGCTGGCAGCAGATCAAAATACGGAGCATAACCCTGCCTACTCTTCCCCGTTCCAATCAACTCCTGCTCTTTCGCAATTGCATCTCTAAAAGGAACAAACTCTTCATATATGGCAAATTAGGAGCCAACTTATGCTCACACATATCCTTCAAAAGCTCCTTATATTCTTTCGTTGCCAGTTCCCATGCTTCCGCCTCAATCTTCACTTGCCTTCTCCGTAAGACCCTATGCTTCCTTGACCCTATTCCAGGGTTAGCATGTAGCCTCCTCCTCCTAAAGTGCTCCTCTTTCTCCTCTCCTTTCCTCATTTCTGGCAGCAATTCTTGCACTTCATCCGCTCCAGACACATTATCTTCAACATCTGTTGATGACACTGCCTCAGCTGCACTCACATACCCTCTTGGACAAAATCCACCACACCGATTCCCATTAGTACTATCACTATTTCTCAAAAAAATAAACCTGGGTTTCCCATAAAATCTTCATGGGTTGATAATTCGCCAATTGCTCGAAAACTTGAGTTTCTCAAAAAGATGGGTTCTTTAGAGGCTCCTAAAAAGCTGTAAGTTCTTGGAAATGAAGGGAAATTGAGGACTTTGATTGGGATTTCAAGGTGGCTTGTTTTGCGACGTTTCTCCACATAACTGTGGATGGTTTAGAGATAAAATTGTGGGTTTCTTATAAAAAGTAACCAAAGGATCAAAATTTTGGTAGAAAATATATGGGAGCTGGCCCTCTAATTAAAGGAAATGAAAAAAAAAATGGAATGAAGTGATTGAGAGATGAATTAAAATGCGCGGGTAATGCAATTTGAGAAAGGAAGTGGGTTCATAGAGAGGGTATGATAGTGGTATTAGCATACCCGCCGCCTTAATTAGAGTGTATTTGGTATGGTGGTAGTTGTTGTGGTTATGGTTTGAAAAAAGTTGTTTTATAAAAAGTATTTTTAATTGAGGTTGGTTTGAAAAAATAGGTGTTTGATTAAAACTGTGGTTGAAATTTGTTAGGAAGTTAATCTCTTTATTTGGTAACAGATAATTAGTGTATATTATCTTCCTATTGTAATACCTATCTTATAAGCTAGACATCCTGTAATGTAGTTTCCCATTCCTATAATGTAGCTTTCCATTCCTGACTTGTAGGAATGCTTCCCTGTACAAATACACGACCTAATGTCAATAATATTCATTCAAGCAAATTATATCTTTCCTTCATCTTTTCATGGTATCAGAGCAGAGTTGAGATCCTGATTCATCTTGATCCCTCGTTGTTCATCACTGCACTCAAGTCACTCGTGTAACATCTTCTTTTTCCAGTCATCATGTCCACAAATGAAGCAGCTCCAACAATTTACACAGGCAAGGAAATTGTCGTTCCTACCACTCCTGCAGATCTCTCAAAGGCAAATATTTCAACCCCTATTTCACTCATCACTCAGATCATCCGGGCTTGGTTTGGTTTCCAAACCTTTGAACGGAGATAATTATTCCACTTGGAAAACGGCTATGACTTTGGCCTTGAA